>WEIT01026116.1:19146-34580 GCA_013389985.1 Dryoscopus gambensis | reverse complement strand
GCAACCTTTGTTCTCATTGCCAGGGCACAGCCTCCACATTTCCAGAATATCCTCAGGACATGCTCTATTCAGGAGCAAGCAGAGCTGCACACTGCCAGTAAAGTAAATGTGGAAGACATGACCCAGCCAGTTCCACAGACAGGCAAATATGCTTGATTAAGCGTGGGCAGAATTGTTCAACTAAGGAGTGTTTTTATCCCCATCTGTCTAACATGGTTCTGCAATTAATGGACAAAGCCTTCAAAGTTTCAAAGCAATCAATTTCAAAGCAATCGTCATTTTCTAATCTACTAAAATCAGCAACAGGCATGACCTGGGGTCAAATGGAAGAAAAATACAGCAGAATTATGACAGGATTTAACAATAGCAAGTCAGGGGCAAATAAAGTGACTGATGAAATTCAGTGCCAGAAACTACAATGAAGTCCACACAAGGAGAAAAATCATCCCAGCTACACTTGTGGACCAAAAACTTCCTTTTGCCTCCTCTCCTTAAATGAACACATTCTATTTGTTCATCTGTTAATAATCGCAGAAGTCCTGTGTTGAGAATTATCAGAAAAAGACTGCAGAACAAGACTGAAAAATTCCTCAGAGTTTTCCAGTACCTTGAAAGCTGCATTCTCAAGAACCTGTAATTAGTCACAGAACATTTATAAAATAGATGAGTGTGGGGAAAAGCAGGAGGACAGCATACAGACTTGGACTCTTCAGCTTTTAAATTAAGATGATTGAGTGAGTATAATACCACCAAAAAGAACGTTGATGAAAAACACTCACTGTGCCTCAAAATTATTCCAGTCCACTAAACACAATATGCCCAGTAGAACTTCCCCCTCTTCCTGAAGCTTAGTAATATGGTGGGACAGGTACAATCCAGCCTGTTCTAAGACTAGCTAGTAACTGACAAAGCAAGAACAATTTGCTCCAAAAGCCATTGTTCATCTTCTACAAACATTCCTCCAGACTTTTAAGTCCAGTTGTAGACAAGTTCCAGGTTTTGGAAACCTCTTCGGCACTTTTGTGTGGTATCAGTAAAGCTGCAAGACAGAACAGGGCACCACCAGCAAGGCTGACAGCAGACCGTTTCAGGAGAAGAACCATTAATAGACACTGTGTGGTTACTGGGGACAAGCAGTTTTCCACAGCCTAGTAGTCCTATCAGACTGGTAAATGCCTGAACAGGGCAAAAGAACATTCCTGACCCCAGGTCAGATAAAATCTATATTGACATTTTCTCCCTACTGTGAAAGTAGTCTGCTTGATTACAGTTTTTCTTTTTTGCACCATCTATTTGCAGCACTTTGCAAAATACAGCTTCTCCAAGCACAATAGCAATCTAAGTAAAAGGATTCTGCCTCATGAAGAAAAAAGTGTGGCATGTTGTTTCCTGGTTCAGAAGCCCCATACCAAGCCTATGATTTTCCCGGAACCTGACCAAGCATCAGCTGTCAATTTCTAGCAGTATACAAGCACTGAGGGAAGGCTGAATTTCTTTAGATTGCTCAACACTTAACAGATGACAGACCCTTCTGGGCTCAGGTACCTGTAAACTGAAGTCAGATGAAAGAACAGCAGACAACATTTGGGCTACAGAAGTCAGAAGTGAAGAAAGAATTTCCGGAGGAAATGATGTCTTTATTTCTCTTCTTCCTCAAGACACCCAGAGGTGATAACTGGCAAGACAAGTTGGAACACAGGGAAACATTAAAGGATGAGGATCTGAATATCAAGGAAATAAACAAGAGTATGTGTGGCCAAGACTAAACAGTGGGAAAAAAGGAACTGGAGAGAACTCCTCCCAGACACAAGCTCAACCTGTCTAATACTAAAAGATTTCCACTTCTGCTAATAGTGGGATGTTATAACATTTTCAAATCATCTTTTCAAGAGAGCTGAACGCAGAGCAGCAAGTAAGGTAAGTGTTCTCAGTATAATCGCTCAGAAAGATTGAAAGCCTTGCTTAGTGCTCCTAATAGACCTAGGTCCAGATCATCTTTCAAGAGCCACTTTGAGAGAGAAAAGCACAATTAAGATTACATAACTCAAGTATCATCAGTTTGCCTCAATAAAACCATTTAATTTAATGTTATTTCTCCTAGAATCAAATGACTAAGCTATGCTCTGGATTTCTAGACACAGATCCTCACTTGTCTAACTGCCAATGTGTCTACATTATTGTCATAACAGAAGCAACATCTTATGATGGGAAACTCTCTCAGTTTTTACAGGAAATTGTTTCTCTCCAAAAATGTCAACCATGCTAAAAAGCTTATGAGAATGAACACTAAGTTGAAAATAACTGTGATGCTAAAATGTTTTTAATGAACAGTTCAGCAGGGGGAGGAAGTGCAGCCAAATGCTCCATTTGGTATGACAGGGTTAATACATTTCTGTGAAATGATAACATGCTTCTGAGTGATAAGGGCAATTCAGGTTTTCTGCTTTCTACTTGATATGAAAGAAAAGCTGTCTAATATTCATTATATGCCTTGTACATGGTTTACATCGTATTTGCTTGTGCATATCAAATTCCAGACAAAAGGCACCAAGCCTGTACTACTACTGTACAGGAGGAAAGCACTGGGGCTACATGAGCAAACCGTACAGCAGGGTCAGGTAAAAATTACATTCAGCAGCTGAGGCTGGCATTTACCAGCCTGCAAGCTTATGCTTTGCAATAGTACTTGGGGTCAGGCAGGAAGGATCAGTACCTTCAAGTGAGAGGTTTCTAGCTTCAGTCCCCTGATCTGTGAGGATTACTTAAAACTGTAGTTACAGAGTGCATAAGTTATTCTCTTTGATTCATGAACAATCTGAATCACATAAATGAAGGTTAAGGTCAAAGAAATATCTGCACATTGAGGCCATTGTGTGTGTATGAAATTTTTCATTCACTTTACACTACTGTAGAACTGTATTCAATAGAAAAAAATTTTTCTTCCTGAAAAAACAAGTTTACTCCCTTTTTCTCTTCCTCCCACGTTCCCAAGTATATGCACCTTCATCACCAATGCTATCTCTATCACTATTTCCACATGGGGAATTTTTTTAAAAGCCAAAAACATTAAGAAATAGATGCCATCACTATTTATTTACTTCTACAAAGCACTTCTTTATTGTGTTTACTGTGTATATCCTAATAGCCCTCTAAAGGCTATCGAAATAGATTGCGACAGGTACAATGGATGACAAAAGGAGGAAACAAATATCACCTGGAAGTTACTACACAGACAGAAAAGAAGTGGTTGCAATCTCTTTGCTTTCATTTCTTGATCCCACGTTAGACCAGCACTACCCATGAGGGAAACACTTCCAGATTTCCCACATACTGTACGTATGCATCTGTAAGAATACCCAGTGAACCTGGACAGGTGGTGTACCTCAGTTAACACCTACTGCTGTGTTAAACTGCAGCACTACATTCAGCCATTTTAGGAGTAAAGTGGTCAGAAGCCAGGTGATAACATGCAGCTACTTCTGCTGCTCCAGCTGCAGCTTAAGAGTACATGAAGTTATTACCCTAGAAACACAGTTTTTGGGATATTCCTTACATTGTTTCTACATAGCTAATAAAAGGGTGGATGCCTGATTCAGAGTTTCATGGCGTGAATTAGGGAAAACACACACACAAGGCAAATGATTTATGAACTCTCAAAACAGCAAAGCTGTCCTTATCTCCTTTAAGCAACCAATGCCAGCCTAACACTCAAAAAACCACCACAAACCAAACCAGCTCTTGCAGCATGTCTTGATTTCACCTTCTTCCTCTGTTTTGTCACAAAGGTCCACAGTATCACTCTCAATAAAAAGAAACAGTGAAACACTTCTAGCAATGGATTCAGATAGTGTTCTTTAAATAGACTTTTCACCATCACAGTGAAAACTTCACAGAGGGACAATCTACCTAAGAGTTCATGAAAAGGCCCCACACCCACTCATTCCAGTGAAAAGCAGATCCCTTCAAACACAAATCAGAAAATTTTCGTCAAACAAAAAATGTATTTGATCACTTTGGAAAGACTAGAAATGGGCAAATTTTCACCACCGTACAAAACACAAGATCGCTCCCTGTGGGACGCCGATCAGAGAACATGAGAATCCCCTAAAAGAATAGGCACCCCAGTTCTGCTTCCCTGACTGGCCCATCGATTTCCCTGCCCCTTTTCCCCTTATATGTCAAGGTCCTGGCCTCCCCATGTTGTCCTCCTTCCCCCGCCCCTGTTCCTAGCCACTCCCTCGGGTTCTCCCCATTTGTTCTGTGCCCTAATCCCGCCCATGTACTGCCCCTGTGCCCTGGGACCATTGGC
Source organism: Dryoscopus gambensis (assembly GCA_013389985.1). Taxonomy (NCBI): domain Eukaryota; kingdom Metazoa; phylum Chordata; class Aves; order Passeriformes; family Malaconotidae; genus Dryoscopus; species Dryoscopus gambensis. The sequence continues at coordinate 30,271 of WEIT01026116.1, read as the reverse complement.
CCGTGTGCTCTCCCCGATCCCCCTGTAACAGGTCTAGGCTCCATGGCAGTCACCCCATGTTGCCCTGTTTGCCTTTGGGGCCATGTGAATAAAGATCCTCTGAAGCCTCGATGCGGGGAGCCCTTCTCGCCTCCTTTATCGCCGCCGTGTTGCAGAGCTGAGAGCTGGCCGGGGCCATGAGGGGCAGTCCCAAAGGGGCCACGGGAAGCGAAACAGCTTCCCTCCCCAAGGAAGCCCCCTGCGCTCCCAGGGAAGTTCTGCGGCTTGCTGCACCATCACAAGAAACTACAAACCACAACAGGTCACCTACAGCAACACCAACTGATCCTTACAAATACAAGAGTTTTGCCTTGGTATGCAAACCAAGTACTACTCGGAAAGAAGCACTTCCATATAAGCACGAGGACAGAAGTCATTCCCCTTTTCTCCTTACTCATAAACCCATGCACTCTTCCAGAAACATGGTTTAACTGCTGAGTGAAGTTTATTACTCTCTATTCCTGTCAACAACCTTGCTGACATCTGTCCTTACATGAAAGTATGTTACTGAAGCCAGAAGATGGGTATTAGATAGACATAATCCACTTAAAAGATTGTTGCAAAACCACGCTCAAAAAATCTAGGTACTGTATTTACAAAGACAACAGAAAAAGTGCAGAAATTTCAATCAAATGACAAAGCAGCAGGTCAGTCATAAGTAGATTTTACTGAAAATCGGAGATTAGTCTGAACACTACTGTTTCCATTCCATTTATACTGCTGGATTATTTCTGCATCTTTCTTAGTCCTGCAATTGCTTTCTCTCTGATGTGTGGGAGGGAAAAAAAACAAAACCCACAAAAAAATGCAAACAAACACCACCACCACAAAACCCCCACAACTTTCTGAAAGCCTTCAAGGTAAAGTTGAAAATCTGAAATCCCCGAAAAGCTATGCAAAAGACATGATACACAAATCTCTATCTACATCAAAAAGTTTCAGTTTAGCATTTCAATTTGAATTTCATTATTTTATTTTTTATAATTCCAGACCTCTCCCCAGTGGTAAGCTTACAAGTATATACAGCATTTTTATTTCTGACAAGTAATCTAGTAGCCTTTATCTAGATTCTTCTGTATATACTTTTTCTGTATATACTCCTTTTGTATATATTTTTTTAATATAACAGCTGCAATGCAGTCCATTTTCAATTTTAGATGCAAGCTATAGGATGAGCAACCCAGAAAACCCTGCCTTTAGGGTCAACTACGTTACCCTTTTCAGCTGTAGAACTTTTCTAGGCAGCAAGCTGTTTCAGTTTTAAGCAATCACAAACCAAAAAAACACAACATGCTGAATTCACTCTACTTCCCTGCATTAGCTTTTTCACCCAGTTCATCATACAACTCATCTTGCTCCAGAACACCGTATGGAAAGAAGTTGTGTTTCCTTCTTCAAACAACTGTCTTGGAGCTGTGACAAAATCAGGACATCAAAATCTTTTTGTAGCCAAAGGTCAGATAACTCATACATACAGGCAATGTTTGTCTTCATTGGTTACCTATGTGGATAATTAGAGATTTTTTTCAAGCCATGCTGTGTGGCAAGGTTTTGATAGCTGGCTACAGGGGTAACTTCTGTCAGATGATGTCGGAAGCTTCCTCTGTGTACAAGAGCCAGTGCAGCCAGCTCCAAAACAGAAGCACCACTGGCCAAGGCCAAGCCCATCAGTGACAGTGATTGCATCTCTAAGAGAACATATTTAAGAAGGGGAAAAGACTGCTGCACAATAGCAGCGAAGCAGACCCCAGGGTCAGTGAAAAAGGTGGGAGAGGAGATGCTCTAGGCACTGGAGCAGAAATTCTTCTGCAGGATGTGGTGATGAGGCAGGCTATTCCCCTGCAGCCAACTGAGGTCCACGGTGCAGCAGAGATCACCTGCAGCCCACGGAGCACTCCACATCTGAGCAGGTGCCTGGAGGAGGCTGTGACCATGCTGGAAGACATACTAGGGCAGTCCATGAAGAACTGCAGCCCATGGGAAGGACTCATGCTGGAAAAGTTGGGAGGGACCTCACACTGGAATAGGGGAAGAATGTGAGGAGGGAGGAGCAGCAGAGACAAGTGTGATAAACTGACCAAGCCACCATCCCCCATTTTCTTGAGCCACTCAGCCAGAAGAGGAAGAGAAGGCAGGAGCTGAAGTTGAACCTGGGAAGAAGGGAGGGGTGGGGGAAAGATGTTTTAAGGTTTGTTTTTATTTCTTATTAACCTTCTCTGACTTCTCATTAGCAATGAAGAAACTAATTTCTTCAAACCAAATCTGGTTTGCCTGTCACCGTACTTCCTGAACCTTGTGTCATACTCTTTCTTCCCCATCCAGATGAGGAGGGTGAGTGATAAGAGTGGCTTTGGTGGGCACCTTGTGTTCAGCCAAAGTTATCTTATCACAACATAACCTCCTTCCTCACTGAATTTTATTTTAGTTTCCATATTGTCTCTCTTTTTTTGTTCTGCTCAAATGCACTGTACTCTGGAATTTGCTTCATGTCTCCTAATTCAGTAACAGGCTACAGAGGTAATAGTGGATTTAGTATTTCCTTCTCTGTAGTTGCCAATTCTCAGCTTGTGATACACTCTTTGACTCAGTAAGGTGAAGTATGTCACTGCTTGGTGATCTTGCCTGGCTAGTTATCATTCATTCTCACTCTGTTCCATCAGGAATTCCCACAACCCCATCACACTCTTACCTTTCTCAAGTAAACAAGACCCAGCTCTCCCAAACACTCCTACTACCATAGCTCCTTGTGCTCCAACTGATACTCATGGTAACATCTGAAAGCAAAAGCAGCAACACAGATGCACGTCAGCCAATACCTGTGACACATCCACATAGCTCAGCAGTTTTAAGTTGTTTGTCTACCAGCTTAGCAGCCAAAACACCCCTCTGACATGAAAACTTCGAGAAAGAGGACACAAGTTACTGCAGTTACATCTAGCCTATATGCTCATTTTAAGAGACTAACATCTTTTGATGGGGTTGTTATTACCAGAATTTTTATACAGCTGAACAAACTACCACTGTTGCTCTGAATGAAGGCATACCTCTCTCCAGTCCAGAACACAGGGCTCCCACATTTACACAGAAAGTACATACACAGATTTAAAGACACATATATAGTCCAGTTTTCTTTTAGGCATATTTCAGCTGAAGCCAAGATCTCAGTAAGTAGCATACAGAACTGGAAGAGAAGTGTCAACATAGCTGGGTCATCCAGTCCCAACAGCAGATCATTAGCTGTACAACTGCATACTGTAGACAAGTTTCATTTAAAAAAAAAGTGTAAGTTTACAATGCATTCAACACACGTAATTCTAGGAAACCATAGAGCCAGTTTCAGCAAACTTTTTTTTATACCTTACATAATGCACTGAGGCATAATGAGAAGTGAAGGACTGTGGCCAAATAGCGGATCTTTTTAAGAGACAGAGAGATGACTGTTTATATATCTGAGGTATCTAAGTTTGTGTGTCTGCTTGTAAGCATTTCCACCTGCATGAGCACATGTTTGTCTCTAGAAGCAAACATACTCAAAGTATGCATGTTGAAAGAAAAAGGGTTCGAATTTAAGACACTGGATTTAACACTAGTCATCTCATCACCAGTTTTGAAATCTCAAGCCTTCTTTAAGATCACCAGTATGTTAATAACAGTAATAACCAGTGGAAAAATAGAGGACACTCGACAGAAATGTATATGTAAAGGAGACTTCAAATGCGTAATAACCTTGTGACTTGAGAGAGATCCATTTTTGTTTCAGCACTGCCCTTTTTAACTTCAACAGCTTCTGTGTCATCTTCAAAGCAAAACAAAGCTTTCTAAAAGCCTTTCTGTAGTAGTAAAGATCAGCCACTGGACTTGTGGAAGGATGTTGAGAATCTTGCTCTTCTCTTTACAAATACAGATTTCAGAGTACAATAGCACATGACTTGTTAAGCATAGGCATAAAAGAAATCAACACAGACCAATAGATCACACATTAATTCTGTCTTCATGATACTTGATTTGTGAAGTTGAAGCATGAATATTTGTGGTTGATGGTGAGAATTATGCCTACACTTCTAAAGACAGTAGAGCAAATCTGCTCCTCAAAACCTGCCTCCATCTGCTCTGTTTCACAATGCTTTCTGGAAAGTAACATCTGCAGTGCTTGGGTGAGTAAATTTAGAATTTAAGCTCTCACTATCCAAGTTTTTCCAAAACAAAATATGCTATAGCCAGAGCAAAAATCCACAAGTTCAGACTTAACCAAAGATCAGACTGCCACATTTCTTTTTAATATATACAACAAAAAGTCCATTTCCCCTTCTTTCATAAGTAATACATTCATAACAATAGCAGGTGGCTTCACATGCAAAAGTCTTTCTTGGTCACACCATAAAAAGAAAGTTCTGAGCCCAGTTTTGCAGTTCATACAAAATCCTCACAAGGAATCCAAGCAGCTGAAGCCAGACAGCATTTTGTTTACCAGTGCTGAGAATCACTTTCACGTCCCAGAAATGTGTCGCCCAGGACATGATTCTTCACCCTCGGCCTGCTAGCTGTATCTTCCATTAAGCACTCTGGGCAGCCCTGGAGAACAGGTAACCACATGTCCTGCTTTCCCCTCTCCTAAGATTCCACAATAGCTCTCCCATTTTGATGCCGCTGCTCCAATGATAACATAAAAAAGCTTCAGTGGTCACAAGAATGCTGAACATAATAATCTCCAAGAGGTGCAATTCAGCCCAGCAAAGGATTTTTACTGCACTTTGAAATTTGTTCCTTCAGCAATAGCCTTGAAAAGGACAAGCTTAATTGACCTGGGAGGTAGCAGAAGCAAGGAAAAAGCCTGGAAAGCCATGAGAACAATCCAGGAGGTTCCAGCATGACTCCTCAAATGAGCTGAGGGGAGCACAAAACTTTTAAACACAAGGAGCAGAAAACCCAAGAGAGCAAGAGTTAGGCAAAGCAAGGTAAAGGCTTAAAACACAAATGTTTTATAGGAAATCACCTCTGAATTTCACCACATGGACTGACTGCAAGGACAAGGCAGCTGACACACGCACTCCAAAAAGGCACCACATGGGCCCCAATGTGGCTGAAAATTTCTTTTCAGTACCACACATAGCTGTTAGGAGCTTCAAATTTCAAGCACCTATAAGCTGCTGGTCTACATAAGAGAACAGGCAAGGGTATTTGTAAGCCACAATTCTCCAAATGCACTGTGTCTATAATCCAAGAACAATAGGGTTATCAGACCAAGATGTTCATATTGATGAGTTACCCTATTTCTCAAAATTGGATGAACTTTCTCAGAACGAGCATTTCAAAGGCACTTTTATGTCTGAGAAGACCATCCTTGCCCCTTTGGATATACTGTTTAAGTTAGCATAGCGTAATTTCCTAGCACAGACAATCCCTAAGCAGTAACTCCAAAGATACTGCATAATAAATATCAAAGCATGTCAGTGTACAGCTATTTAACAACAGTCATACTAACTGTACTAAACAATTTTAAAGTATTCTCATCTATTCCTCTCTACAGAGATCATAAGATCTTTCGTGGTTATTCTAGACCTTCCTCCTTAAGAGATGCAATAAACTTTAGACAACATTTCTTCTTCAAATTGTGTAAATTCAAGATCTTTAGAAGATCAAAATTAAAACCAGTCCAGGTGGCAATCATTCAGATATCTCTTTTCTGGACAATCAACCCTATTTCGAAAATCCATAGAGGCATAAAAGGCCATAACTAGACATGGTGCCTTGAAAACAAAGCTCTCTTATGGCGTTGTACAGTGGCAGAATGATCTCCTATGTCTTGCCTTCTAATTGCAAACTATTAGACTGCTCCTTTACCTCTCTTGCTACCTGAGACCAAAAAAAACCCAAAGGGCTAAACCAGCAGAAAATGGAGAAGCATAAAGGTACAGAAGAGCTAAGCTGCTAGAAAGTTACCTCTCTATGACATCAGTCACAAACAGAAAATGCAGCATCCAAAAAATAACTGATAGGAAACAAAAACTTGACATAATGCAGAAATGTAATGCTACAGAATAATAAATGAAACAAATGGCACAACTCTTTGTTTTAAAATCCTTTAAAACCACTTTTGTCCCAACCTAGCTGAAGATTCAGTCATTCCAGAACACTGTGGCATCCTCGTTTAGCTTCACTACCCACTCTGCCACACAGCCTTCATGCAGCCCATAAACAAGAAATACAGAGGATGCTTCACTTAATTCACAGTAAACAAGTCCATAACAATATGGGCAACTCACTCACTTTGAAAATTCTCTTTCATGGCACAGATGTTTTAAGAGCAATCCTCAAAAGAAATCAGTTGTTACATGAACATCAGAAATAATGAAAATCTGTGTTCATGGACTTTTGTTCTGTATTTTCTCTCTGCAATAACCCAGTTTGCCTCCAAATCCTTGTAATTCGCATTCCCTTCAATTCCTTTGGTTTCCTTAGTCCTCAAGAGCCTCCATTATTTCCTGTGTCCTTGTAAGAGGGACCATACACTACAGCTGTTTGGAAGCAAAATACTGTCTAACTGCCCAACAGCTACCTATGTCCATGGATCAATATGTCAAATGGAACAGCATCAGATCCCTTCAAGCTGTTTGCTTCAGAGAGCAGACTAATTTATCTGCTACTTAACCAGTAATTTACTAGAAGTCTTTTTAAAAACCTTAAAAGCCTCCCTCAAGTTTGAAGCTATTTACAGAGAACAGGACTAAGCTAACAAGTATGACAGCTTTACTTAAGAATGCAAATTTCACTTTTACATGGGAAGGCAGCCTGAGGAGGTCATATTTTTCACTCTTTTCCTACTTTCTGCTGTGTTCATATTTTATATTATTGACTGAATTCTTGTTTGTACCATTCTCTTTTAAAAACACTATAGAAAATTTATACACTACTAGAGTCGTCATATCAGAAATACTGATTTCGTAAAGACTAACAAAAAAGGATAAAAATACATCAGTGAATATATGTTTATATTTTTTACACACCCCCTTATTGCTGAACACATCTCTCAATTAGTTTATCTGGCACTTGCTGAGAGTGTACCAAATATGGCAAAAAGACAGGACCCAACATCCCCTATTGCTCTAGGACTGAAAAATAATGAAAATCAAAGTGCATCCTTTTGTCTGTCAGATGGAAAACAGACTGTTTGTACATAAACCAGCAGGTAAGTTAGGAAGAAGGGCTGAGAGGCAGAAATGATGCTCTGCTTTAAATACAAAGAGCTATTGATGCTTTACCCAGAAGCATTTATACATTAAGTATCCATCACAAAAGGTACTTTTGGGTGTGTAGGGGGGAAGCATATGAGAAAATCAGGGTTAAAAAAGCGCAGCAGTCTCACAGGACTGAGGTGACATTTGTATGCCAAAGCAAATTGAGTTCTCACCATCACTTCTGACCATATGCAACTAAACCAGTCCCAAATTGCTGTTCCTTCTCTGTTTACAATGCCTGAAGCAGGCATCCTCAGGCTACAGGTAACATGCTCACTACACAGTCATAGAGAGTTACTCAGGCTGCAAGAGACTGCTGGATATCCCATAATTCAATCCCCCTGCTCGGATCAGGCCAATTTAGAGCTGTGCCTTGCCTGGCTAAGTTGTCAATGTCTCCAAAGTTGTAAGGTCCATAATGTCCGCAGTTCTCCGCTTCAGAGTGAGGAAAGGTTCTTCCTAATACTGTCACATAGTCAGGTGTTTCACATATTCAGGTGTTTCAGCCTGAGCCCTATTCCCAGTCTCTTGCCCTACCAGCATGCAAAAGTCTGGCTCTATCTTGTCTTCACTTGCCACAAGAGGAGGATAGACATCACTGGGATCTCTCACCTGGGATCTCACCTGGGATCTCCCCTGGGCCATCTCTTCAACCAGGCTGTGCAATCTACCTCTCCTCACAGGTGCCATGCTGCAGCCCCTACATAAGCCTGCTGCCCTCGAGCGAGCTCACTCCACTAGGTCAGTACCAGGCTTTTCTACGGAGCTGCTACCCAGCCCTTCCAGCCCCTCGTAGCACACAGCTGTTCTGCCCCAGTGCAAGACTCGGCCTTTGCTGAATGCCACCGGGTCCCCAGCTCTCCAGGCTGTCAAGGTCCCTCTGAATAGCACACCTGTGTCCCAGCATACTGACTGGTCCTCACCATACAATGCAATCTGTGGATGTAAGCTGAGGATCACTATTCCACCAGAGAGATATGCTGTTCCATAAAAGGGTTTTTTCCAGGTTTGTAAGGTGACACAACCCTAGTCACTATTGTAAACCTTTTACCATATTTACCACTTTCATAGCTCTTCCCCAATCCTTCATGTTCAGAATGCCTTATCAAATAAAAAGCTGACAAATGCAACAAAGCCTTTAAGTTATTTTTCCTCAGTGTCCAGATTCTTAATTAGTAATATATTTTTGTATCTCATTGCATAAAAACAGAATCAATACCTGATGGGCACAAGAAACTGACAGTTTTAAAAATTAAATTAAGGTTTAATAAAGAAAAGAATATTTTTACTATCTCATCCACTTTTTCAGTCCAACTCAACAGGCCCCTATGAAGAACAACATCAAATACATCTTGAGTCTCACTTTCTTGAAATATGTCCCTGCAGTGTGTACCTCAGTTTGCTGATCTTTACAAGGATAATCACGTACTTCTTAAGTTTGAAGACACTTGTCACACTGGTAGCTAAAAGCCTTCCAATCCTCCAAAAATCAAAACACATTTCTGAAGCAGCTCAGAAGTCTAACCTGTACCCAACCTCCAAAATAATCTGCAAAAGCAATTTTCAGATCATATCATATACACTTTATGTAAACTTGCTCAAAAACACACACAAACCACAATGATCACAGACTCACAGGGTTTCTGTGCCAAAAGGCTCAATATCCTACTACTAAATCTGCATGATAATTCTTTCCAAAAACTACTGCTTACTCTGCTTGGCTTTGGGCCATTTCAGCTTATAAACAGGAAAAAAGTGATGCCATGGAAAAGATATATAAAGAAAGCCGGCACACACTAAAAAAAGCAGATAAACTTTTTAATGGACATTCAAAAAATCACTTTAAAATGTCGACTTGTAGGCAGGGAGGAAAAAATCCACCCCAGTTCAGATCCCGCAAACATTTGCACAGGCTCTTAATGAAAGCAGAAGTATCCATGTGCCTAAAAAAACAAAACTTCACAGAGCAAGAAGCCAAGCAGAGAGTAAACATAAATCTCTTAATATTTTCACTCTGGAACCTGAATATACTTTAGGTGCCCAAGCAGCAAAAGATAAAGAGGTGATAACTTTCAGCCATGCTGAAAAAACAGGCAGCAAATGTTTTCAAACTGTATGTTGCTGTTCCGTGGTGCAGGTTCAGTCATACAGCACAGGGTCTGTTCCAAGTATTCTCCGACAGGCCCAACTGTTCCATAACACAGCTAATGTTTCTAGCCATACTTTGTGGTTTAATAGCCATTCCTCAGGCTCTTACACAACTAGAAGTCATGCAAACAAATACAGTGCATGGCTCTTAGCAATTTTTAAACTATTTAAGGGTAGTCTTCCTAACAGGGAATTTTCCAGGATTCGCAGAATTCATACTTTACTCCTCTACAGCCTGGCAGAAAATTTATAACATAACAACCTTCCTCGTACCCTCCTTCCGGAAAAATGTGCACAAGCACAAATCACATCTTTTTGGAAGCAGAGATCAGTAGTATTACAGGAAGAAGTGCAATTCCACCATTCATAAAGGGTATCAGAAACAATCATAAACACCCTCTAACAGTTCAAGCAATGTTCTTAACGGATACTGGCTGCACACCCTTGTGCTACAGTTGTGTTCCTTACACAGAAGAACAGAAATTCAGTTAAAGACTTAAGTGAGTTTTTCAGGGGTTTACTTTGTTGGAATTTTTTTTTTGTTTGCTTGGTTGGTTGGGGGTTTTTAGGCTTGGTTTAGTTTTTGTAATTGAAATGCTAGAGTACATTTCCTTTAATATTTTAATTTCCCATTTGGGATTGTCCTAGAAGCTGGTGACCAAGTCCAAATGCTCAGAGATGAGAGCTTTGAAATACTACAAGTTTGCACTGAAGGCTGGTTATTATGACAGCCCATGTTCAGGAAAACCACACCAGCTGCCAGGCAATGCAGTGAGCAACACAGATTATTTGTGTGGATGCAGAACCCCAGTCATTACAAAAGACATTAGAGAAACATCTTGACACACTTTCCCACCAAGAGACTGATAACAGATGTTACTTTTTCAAACATCATGGTGGCAAAGGGCTTGCATGGGAGACATGATGCAGAGAGTCGACCTAAACACAGTGCCAGGGATAATGGGAACAGCAACTCAGGAGCTTAGAGCTGGGATGCCAGGCTCTTCACTGAGAAAATCTAGGGAAATGTGTTTTAAGAATGAACATTTGGAGCATGTGTGTGCATTTCAGAAGCTCAAAAAACACTGTATATTGAGTTGATTAAAAGAGTTGTGAAAATACCTATGACTTACTGTTTAAAAAACTTCCTGCATCTTTCCTTAAGTGAAGTATGCATTCTTTGCCCTACATTACACATCAAGCAACTTCCTGAAGGAAGCTTTATTTTAAGTCATCAAAGCACAAGAACAACAGTATTATTCCCATCAAGAATGGAGGATCTTTTCTTTATGCAAGGAATTCCAACAACCAAGCATTTACTGTACTTCACATACACAAACAATAAAAAAATGGTTTAGAACAAGCACAGAAGAATGCAACCAGAAGGTGTTAAAAAAAAAAAGGCATTAGAAAAGCCATAACATAAAACAAACAAAACCGAGTAAGACAAAGGTGGAGGAAAACAGTACTATCATATTAAAATATTCATGTTAAGGGAGCTTCCAGTGTGCTATGGTTTAACCCTAACTAAGTACCAGCAGCAGCCCTCCATCACTCTCCCCGTTTGCCTCTGGGATTGTGAGCGAGAAGCAGGAAAGGTAAAACTTGTGGACTGAGATAACAACAGCTTAGTAATGGAAATAAAGTAAAATACTATAACAGCAATAATGATATAGTATTATAATTATAATGAAAAGGGAGAT
>WEIT01026115.1:2381-21739 GCA_013389985.1 Dryoscopus gambensis | reverse complement strand
AGCCCTATGGATGAGCCTGTGCCAGATTCAGAATCTCCTATTGAAAAGGTTCTCTCGCCTCTGCGGAGTCCACCACTGATAGGTTCAGAGGCCACTTATGATACATTTTTGAGTGCTGATTTAAAGTCTCCCACCAGAGATTATGGAAGTCCTTCTGAGGAGAAACCTGAAAAAGAAAAATCACCTGTTCAGATGAGCCCAGGTTCTGAAGCAAGCTCTGTAGGCCTCTTCCAAGAAAAACAAGATGAAAAAAGCATGGAATTTATGGTAATTAAGGAAGGCTTCAGCCTGGAAAGGAAAATGGAGGATACAGAACCCAGCAGCTCCCAGTCATCACTGGTCTTGGATGAGCGGAAGTTAGCAGGTGATCTCTCACCAACTCAAATAGATATCAGTCAGTTTGGTTCTTTAAAAGAAGATACCAAAATGTCAATTTCTGAAGGCACTGTCTCTGACAAGTCTGCAACTCCCGTTGATGAGGTTGTTGCAGAAGACACCTATTCCCATATAGAAGGAGTAGCTTCTGTCTCTACAGCATCTGTTGCTACTAGTTCATTTCCAGAACCAACTACTGATGATGTATCTCCTTCTTTGCATGCTGAGGTTGGTTCTCCCCACTCTACTGAAGTTGATGATTCCCTTTCAGTGTCAGTTGTACAAACACCAACAACTTTTCAGGAAACAGAAATGTCTCCATCTAAAGAAGAGTGCCCAAGGCCTATGTCAATTTCTCCACCAGATTACTCACCTAAAACTGCAAAATCAAGAACACCGGTGCATGATCACAGATCTCCTGAGCAGTCAGCTATGTCAGTAGAATATGGTCAGGAGTCGCCTGAGCAGTCTTTAGCAATGGATTTTAGTAGGCAGTCTCCAGAATATCCTGCTGTAGGCACTGGTATACACCATATATCTGAAAATGGACCAACAGAGGTAGATTATAGCCCTTCAGATATACAGGAGCCTCCTTTTGCACAGAAGATTTCACCTGTGGAGCAGTCATCTTACTTTCAAGAGAAAGATATTTCAGAAATTATTTCAGTTTCTCAAATTGAAGCTTCATCTTCAACTTCATCAGCTCATACACCTTCCCAGGTAGCTTCACCACTGCCAGAGGAAACTTTTTCAGGTGGTGTTCCACCCAGAGAGATGTCACTGCATTCTTCTTTTACCTCAGAAAAGGTGCAGAGCCTAGGAGAAAAGCTGTCACCAAAATCTGATCTATCTCCATTAACTCCAAGGGAATCTTCTCCTCTGTATTCTCCTACTTTTCCAGATTCGCCTCCTGCAATCACAGAAGCAGTGTCAGCTAGTCATGCGCCTTTGTTGTCACAGCGAGTGTCTTCTGTCAAAGCCTTTGGTTATCAGGAACCCCTATCAAAGCACAGTCCAGAACCTTTACTCAGCCCAGATAAAGAAGATTCAGAGAAAAGCAGCAAGTCACCAGAAGAACTTAGCTATTCATATGAGGCCAGAGAGAAAACTACTAGGTCACCAGAGAATATTAGCTATTCCTATGAGGCAGTTGGAAAATCTACTAGATCACCTCAAGCCATGGATTACTCCTATGAGACAAGCAGAAAAACTACTAGGTCTCCTGAGTCTACAGATTATTCCTATGAGATAACCAGGAACACTACTAGGTCACCCGAGGGTACAGACTATTCATATGAGATAATTGCAAAAAATATGAGGTCATCTGAGGTCACAGATTATTCTTATCAGATAACAGGGAAAACCACCAGGTCACCAGGGGCCACAGATTATTCCTATGACACAGCTGGGAAAACCACCAAATCACCTGAAACTACAGATTATTCCTATGAGATAACTGGGAAAGCTACTAGATCACCTGATACTATGGATTACTCCTATGAGACAAGGAAAACCTCTAAGTCACCAGAAGCCGTTGGCTACTGCTATGAGACAGTGGGGAGAACCACCAGGTCATCAGAGGGTATGACTTACTCCTATGAGACAAGTGGGAAAGCCTCCAGTTCACCTGAAGCAACAGATTACTCATTTGAGACAACTGGGAGAGCCACCACTGGGCGGTCACCTGAAGCTACCAGCTATTCCTATGAAGCAAGTGCACATTTCACTCCAAGTAAATCGTTAGCAGAATCCCGTCAAGATGTTGACTTATGCCTTGTGTCCTCTTGTGAATATAAACATCCCAAAACTGAACTCTCACCCTCCTTTATCAACCCAAATCCCCTTGAGTGGTTCGCAAGTGAAGAACAGTCTCAAGATCAAGAGAAGCCACTAACTCAGTCTGGGGGAGCTCAACCTCCTTCTGGGGGAAAGCAGCAAGGGCGGCAGTGTGATGAAACCCCTCCCACATCTGTGAGCGAGTCTGCCCCATCCCAGACCGATTCGGATGTTCCCCCAGAGACTGAGGAATGCCCTTCCATCACTGCTGATGCTAACATTGACTCAGAAGATGAGTCAGAAACCATTCCAACGGACAAGACAATTACGTACAAACACATTGACCCACCACCTGTCCCAATGCAGGATCGAAGCCCTTCCCCCAGGCATCCTGATGTTACCATGGTTGATCCAGAGGCTCTGCCAGTTGAACAGAATTTAGGTAAACCTTTGAAGAAGGACCTCAAAGAAAAGACAAAGACAAAAAAGCAGGGTACAAAGACCAAGTCATCTTCTCCTGTTAAAAAAAGTGATGGTAAATCAAAACAAGTGGCTTCACCAAAGCCAGCTACAAAAGAATCCTTAGACAAAATTTCCAGAACAGCTTCTCCAAAAAAGAAGGAATCTGTGGAGAAAGCAACCAAAAATATCTCTAATCCAGAGGTAAAGTCTCGTGTGGAAGAGAAAGATAAGGACACCAAGAATGCAGCAAATACAACAACATCCAAGTCAGCAAAGACTGCAACCACAGGTAAAGACAAATAGCAATTCCCTAGCCTTACGATTTTTTTTAGTTGTTGCAGTATAGTTAGTTTACCTTTATATCAGCTGAGAATGTGGTTTGTGGCATATCCTTGAAGAAAGATCAGGTTTTAAGTATAAATCCAGCATGTAAATGCCACATTTAAATGCATGAAATTCACTAGTTTTACTTTTCTGATAAAATTGATGTGTCAGTTTGCCCAGAGAGTACATAAAATAGAAAGAATGTAATATGAGCTGTCTAAACAGTTAATCACCTAATAGAATTAAAAGTACCACTTCAGTAGGTGAAGTAAAATCAGCAGCAAAGCAAACCCCTTTATTCATTGTGAGAAATAAGTAGACACAATTCTCTTTAACATAAATTAATGCAGTTTAATATTGTGGGAGGCAAAGTCACTATCTGCCTTTGGATGCTCTTATTACTTTGCTGGATTGATTTTAAAAGGAGCATTTTTAAAAATTTAACATTAATAAAAGCATTTTGAGTGAACTAAGCATGTACATCACATAATCCGGTTTTATGCCATCAGTGATGACTAAACATACAGAAAGTTAATGTAATTTTGAATGTCTGTTGTATATTCTAAGTAGCAATAAAATATGAATTAGATTACTGAAGGAGGCGTTGCACTAATCTGTTGTTTCCGGCAGACCTTGTTAGGGATTGTTTGGGGGATATTTGATTTTTCTGCTCTGAGGACTGATACTGTGTTGAAAGCTTTTTTACAAGGAGCAGTTCTAGGATTCAGTACAAACAAACCAGCATTCACCTGTCCTTAGCTTCCCTGGTTTTGGTAGTCCACTGTTCCTTTCTCACAGCATTGTTTGCATGTCTCTGTTAAAAGATACATTTCAAAGCAGCAATAGTTTCTTATGCTGTACATTTCTCCAGCACTTCAGCTCTACATTAAAGTTATTAGGCATACTTCCCAGGTATGTGCTGGAATAATTAGTAATGACATAAAAGTAATGTTGCAGTAATGTTACAGTAATGACATAAAAATAAAAATGTTATTGCTAGTATCTTATTCAGTGTTAGTATGCACAATTTAAAAAGATATATCAGAGATTTTTTTAATCATCAAAGATGATAAAATATTCTGTAACAAAACCAGTAGTAAAAACTCTCTAAATCAAGAAATCTTATCACTTCATTTGGCATATTGCCCTATGATGAGTGTCAGGGCATGCTAGGCAGCTGTAAGGGAGTTTGCTGGCCTTACACTTTTTGACCCTAAATGGAATGTATTGCTCAGATAATTGTTTACCAAGCTTAATCAACATGAGAAGGCTAATAAACCATAAATGTTGATCATCTGGGTAAAATTACGGGTTGAATCCAGATTTTTAGTTCACACCATGATCCAGTTTGTAGCAAAAGATGCAATTTTTTGTGTAATATTTTTAATGTGTTTACATGTTGTACTTCATTTTGACTGAAGCTCTTGTTAGAACAAGTACTATATATACTATGTACAGCAGCAAAGAAACGCTTCTCCCTACTTTTTGCGATAAGTGTCTAATCTGTGCATTCAAAGAAGGATACAGCAGGCAAACAAATACTTGACTCTGTTCCCTGAATTGCTTTACAACTTCCTCCATCCAAGTTCTTCCTTGGCCCCCTTTCTGCTCACATGTAGTAGCTTCCTGATGCATCCATACGGCAGCCTGATCATATCAAGAAGCTATCATGTTGTGCTGTGTACCTCAGATTTCAGGACTGCTTCAAATCTTCATGGCTCCCTGTGTGACACCTTATAATTATTCATACCCTAGACTTCCAAAAAGCTGCACTTCTTTACCTGGGAAATAATACCACCATTTTTTGAATAGTAATTCAGTAATCACAGCCCTGCATAGTAATTGTTGGATAATAGTAGTATACTACCGGAAAGGGTTCAGCCAAATTTTTCTTACATGGTAGTGATTTTTAATTGTATTATATAGTTGCAGTTTTTCAGGTTTTTCCTCCCATTACAATCATAATTGGAGTATAACAAAACTGTAACTTCTCATTATATGTAGGAGGGTAATGCCATAATTGGACACATCTCACCTCAGTGGTTACAACTGTAATTAATAAATGCATGTTTTTAACCAGTCTATGATACATTCTTTTTTTGTTTGGTTTCCAAAGGACCTGGGAATACTAAGGTGGCAAAATCTACAGCAGTGCCTCCAGGACCTCCAGTGTATTTGGATCTGGTATACATTCCCAACCACAGCAACAGCAAGAATGTTGATGTTGAGTTTTTCAAGAGGGTGCGGTCATCCTACTATGTGGTGAGCGGGAATGATGCTGCAGCCGAGGAGCCAAGCAGGGCTGTTCTGGACTCCCTGCTGGAGGGCAAGGCTCAGTGGGAGAGTAACATGCAGGTAGGCTCTTCACTCCTGTCTCAACCGGGAAATTTAACCCTTCTCAGCTATGAGAAACTAGAGCACCTCTGGAGTGAATGGCAGCTGCCAGAGAATGGGGCCTGCAGGCTGGGCACCTTGTTTAATTGATGACATGTGAAGCACAGAACTGTTCTGCAGTCAGCTGCTCCCACATCTCTGGCCCTTCAGACCTCTTCCTGGTTTTTAAAACAGTTGAGAACTGGTTTACAGGGCCAGTTGGCTGTTTCATATTTTTACTACACCATATATATGATCTGAGTTTGGCAGCGTTGCAGTTTTAAGTAGGGACTAAATGTTTCACACTTTATAGAGTAATTACATGCATTTGGAAACTCAATATGCCTTTCCATTATGGAGAATAAGTAAACAAAGTATTTGTCTATAATCTGAAGAGTTATCAGTGCAGATTACATACAACCTGATACTTCTCTGGAAAGCTGCATCTCAGCACCTTACAAAACCAACATTTTATTTTGATTAACTATTTATTTGGAGTCATTCTACCTTACCAGCATGTTGATTTCCTTTTATCCATCCATTTATTCAAGTATGTATTGCGTAAATATCCACTCTTTCCAAAAGAGAAACATTCTTGTTGGCTGAGGCTTCTTGTAAAGACATTTTGCTTATTAACTGTTTCTGTGGTCCATTTAACAAGACTTTTGTTTTGTGTTTCAGGTGACCTTAATCCCAACCCATGACTCAGAAGTGATGAGGGAATGGTATCAAGAGACCCATGAGAAACAGCAGGATCTCAACATCATGGTTTTGGCAAGCAGCAGCACTGTTGTTATGCAAGATGAATCTTTTCCTGCATGCAAGATTGAACTGTAAGAACAAGACCGTGCATCACAAGATTAAACTTCGTTTCCAGAAAATCTTCAGTTTGAAAACACCTTTTCTGAAAATTCAACTCATCTATTTCAACTGCTGAACTATATACCTGCCAAATGCTATACTGTGTCACAGTGATACAAGTCACTAATATTTTTCAGTCTTTGTTGGTTGCTAAGGGAAATAACAGTCTTCCCATAGTAGAGTACAAATTACTGCGAAAATACAGATCCAGTTGTATCTCCGCTGAACATTTTGAAACCATGCACTAGCAACCCCAACTGACTTTTGCCAGGTAGAGGCATTTGACCTCTAAAGAAACACAAAGAAAGAGAGAGAGGGGTAAGAGGAGAAAGAAGTAAATTTTTAGGTCTGCATTAGTCTCATGGCAATAGATATATCGCTTACTACAGTCTGCTTATGTTCTCACATGAGAAGAAAGTTTTAAATTTTTATCAATATGAGCTATCACTATGGGGATCCTTTTTTTAAAGAATTAAGTTAGCTCAAAAATAAAAAGAAAGAGAACATGGCTAGGAAGGGATGTATGACCTAATCACTCATCAGCAGCTTTCCACTTTAATTTGAACTCTGCATACTGACATACTGTAACAGTCATAGGCCAAATATGCATGTAGTCTGCACCCCATCCAGAAATCTAAAACCTTTCTTACAACATGCAGAATTGTTGGTCTAAGGCATGCTTCCAGCAAAAGCCCACTCACTCCAGCCAGAACTGACCAGTCCACATGCTTGAACACCCATGTCCACTGTCAATTAACTGAAGCAAAATACCAAAGCAGCCGGGAGTACATACAGTAGACAATTTGCCTTAGAAAGTGACTTGAATGTACAAAGAAACTTGATGCACTTATTTTTTAATGCTGAGACAGCAAATTTATAAAACATCTGTGTAGGATCATAGTTACACCAGTAAAGAAGCGTGAGTGTGCATGTGTGGTATTGGGAACTTATCTGACTGGTCAAATGGTTTGGTGCTATGAATTACGTATGTTAGTTATGTGAACACTTCATTGATGCACCTGGACAGCTCGACAAGGCAAGATGAGCTTTTTTTTGAAGGCTCCTTTCGTACTGTGGAAGCAAGATTGAAGTGGTGTCCAGTATCAGAGTTACAAAACTTAGTGAAACACTCAGAATGATGGAAAAGGTTACCTGTGAGCCTGTAGAGTATTCAACCTTCCTTTGTCTTACCTTATTTTATTTGCTAATTTAAGAGTGAACATGGGAACAAATGTACAGAAGCCATTCTTTTTAGTGCTGTGTGAACTTTTAATACATGATTTGTAACAAACACTTTCATTTACAGGTAAATGCAAAGAAAAATTTTGCAGGTGAAGGCATTTTTTTTTTAGTAGTTTTGTAAGATAAATGAATAGAGTTGGTTAATATTCTAGTGAGAATGGATATTGAGGTAAAATTTATTGAAAACAGTCAACTGTCAATACCTTTTGGGGAGAGGGGTTTGGAAGGATACCCTGGTTGTAAAATTATTCTGTTGATGATGACAGAAAATGGGATTTGAGAAGCTGATTGCCCAATACTTCCAAGGTTACAACCTACGCTCTCAACCCTCACAAGATCTTGAAAAAGGATAGAACAAGCAATAAGCTAAAATAGGTCTCTTCTCTTCCCTTTTCCTTCCCTTCCTTTCCCTTCTCTTCCCCTTTCCTTTCCTTTCCTCTTTCCTCCATTCTTTCTTTCCTCCTCTTTCCTTTCCCCCTCTCTCCTCCTCTCATTTCCTTTTTTTACTCTTTCATTTCCTTTCCTCTTTCTTTCATTGCCTCTTCCTTTACTGTTCTTTTTTCTTCCTTTCTTTTCCTTCTTCATGTCTTCCTTCTTTTCCTTCTTTAGACTGCTTGCAGAAGAACAGCACCACTGCTCTGTGATTTAAGACAATTTGGATTTTTTAGTCTCAGAAGTTTTACCCCAATTAAAAAAATCTTTTTGCATTGCAGAAGGTCTGCAAATCTGAATTTAAGAAGGTGTAAAGGCCTCCAGCATGGATTATGTGCTGGTTGTATGAATCACCATTATGGCTGGTATTAAGTTTTACAAGGTAGTGAACTATGACCTCATTTTATTTTCTTTACTTATAATTTATTTCAATTTTACATTGTTAGGATATTTTTGTTTAATAGGTGTATGTTTGCACTCCTAATTTTTATGAGGGTTTTTTAATACTGGTTTAGGGTCTTGTAAATGTGGGCTTCTCCTGCCCATTTAATGCTGTGAATTACTGTTTGTCAATTGTTGAGGTTTTTGATTTATTTTTAATGTCTTTTTCATTTTAGGTATCTCTAGCAATGCTGTTTTATTTATTGCTATACCTTTTAAGTTGTTAAGAACTTCACTCAGAATGACTATGGCAGAAAAGGCAGATGGAAATGTATTGTGAAAACAAGCATGTTTGCTGGGCTCATGTCATTCACTTAAAAACACTTTTGTAATACATAGTCTACAAAGATATGGGCAAAATTTTTGGCAGAATAGTTGTACTATTTCTACAATTCTTTCTGATTTGTCTACTTTATTATTTAGGTCAGAATTCAAACCTTTTGAGTGGGTGGGAACAGATTTTCTGATTTTCTGACAATATGTGAATTGGTTTGTATATCTGCTTTGGTAGAAAATTGTTTTAAGTACAGCAGTGGTTTTGTGACTAATCTCACTTATGCCACTTACTCCTGTGAATCAGGAGCAATTTCACTACTGTCAGGGAAGTTACAGTCATCTGATCCTACTGTAATTTAAATTGGAATCAAGCCTTAAATATGCCCAAGCAAGTTTATGATGGCTGAAGCATTTGTTTTACTTCTGAAATAATAATGATAATTAGACAGTTACAGTTAACTTTAACATGTACATTTGCTTTTTTTTTTTTTTTTGCTGCTACAAGAATATTAAAACCCTGGTCTGGCTATTCTGAGGTATTGTAATGCCTATTCCATCCATTCCCTTCCAAATGGCAATGGCACCTAGATTCAACACAGCGATGAGCTCCTCCATTGGCTCCTCTTGCCCTTAATGACTTTCCTGCCTGTGGAACTAATCTACCTGTGCTAATCCTAGTACTACACAACTAGTTTAGTGTAACAGTCATCCAAATGTACTGTGTACATTAACGATGAGTGCTGTTGATCAGCATAGATTTCTAGGAGCATGGTTTGTTATTGATTACTCTTAATTGTAAAGATTCAATATCTGAGTGCAAAGAACACTCCATTTCGATGATGGTATTACCCATAACAGCATTCCCAGTCATGATCTTTATGCTATTAATATATTGCTTCATATAATTCAATGAAGAATTAACTTTGGGGATCCCATCCCACTCTTGAACTTGGACAGGGCCTCTCTTGCATGCCTTTTCAAAGTCCTGTGGTGGGCCTGACTCATTGACCTCTATTTTCACCCCATCTTTCATAGAAATCACTTTTGATTTTTTTTTTACTTATTTTACATACTGTGGTGAATGGAGATAACTGTGTATATGAATGTTGGGGTTTTTTTAATTGTCTATGATAGCTTATGCATTTTAGGAGAGTTCTGGTACTCTTTTACTAAGATTTAATAAATTTGTTAATTGAATTTTCAATCCCTCCCAACACAAGTAAATGAGCTCCAAAGAGCACCTGCTGTGCATTTGGAACATTTCTGTCTTGCGCTTCTCTTTGTTCATCTGTCGCCAGAGGTTCTTGCTCAGTAATGATGTTTTTGAGAGAAATAGTCATTTTCTTGGTCTGGATTTACTAGAAGATGAAAAAAATATAATGTTTACACTTGAAAGAAACTGTAAGCTTTAATCTTTTCACTTAATAATTGAACAAAACACTAAAAGCAACTAGGGATAAGCATTTCTTAGAATGCAATTATATTATTCACCTGGTTAAAAAATGTTTCCTATTTAAAATTTAAAAAAAAAAAAAATCTCGTTTGGTGTGAATTTAAAAAAAAATCTTAAAAAAGAAATTAAGTAACTAAATAAAACAATGGCATAAAATATAGAAAGAAAAAAAATTTAAGACGCAGCTTCTCTCTACTAGGCTAACTAGGAGCTCCAGATGGCAGGAGCTACCTCTTCAAGACTGGGCTGTAATCTCGACTGTAAAAGAAAAAATCTGAAATATGCTTTCACGCATTTGCATGCAGCCATTATCTTCCAAACTATGGAAAGAAAGTCTTGTGGCTGGCTGAGAAGCACCTCACACACCTCCTCTCTCTTGTTCTGAATGGTGTTTGTGTCAGTCTGCAGCTGTGTATGGTATTATGTCTTATAATCCTGCATCACTTCTATTCTATCCAGTCATATCTAATGTAGAAAATTAGTTTCCAGTGAAAGTAATATGTAGTGCTTTTATGATATTTGTGTGCAATATCCCCTCTTCCATTGAGGATATTTGATGTAAAGGAATCAAACTCAATTCCACAATAAAATACAAAAGTGGTAAAGTGGTGTTGACATGTTTCTTGTCTTTGTGTATGTATGTATTTTTAAGTTTTCCCTTTCTCTCGGTCATGATTACCTAGTATATAGGGTTTTTTTCCTGAAGATCAGGGAGGATTTAAATGCCAGACAAACCCCAGTTGCTCTTTAGAAATTGGAAAATAAATGCGGAAGAATATTTTTATCTCGTGGTGTGAAACATTACCATGATGTACCACGACATGGCTTCTCTTTGTTGTTCTCATTTCTTTATTCCTCAGCAGAATGAGAAAACACCTCATTTTCAGTAAGTACACATTCAGAGATGATACACAATAAATTTACGTCAAACTGAGCCCACTCTGAGGTCTTTTCCAAAGCTGTAGTTATACAAGAGTGTGCAGCTTGTCTCTAGTAGACATAGACCCTTCCTGAGCATCACTGCCCATTCATCTTGGTTAGAGGGGACAGAGCATTTGGGGAAGCAGAGTGAGTTCAGTGTTTTACTTATAAACATCAGAATTCCTCTACTACTATCGAGGGATACTGTAAGATCAGGCTTTCTGCCTTTGTAGCTGCTTGCTGCTGCAATGTCTGCTGTGCTGAGATGCACCAGTCAGTGGTGATGGCATGAAAGCAGGTAAAGGCTGGGGCAGTAAATTCAAGAGGTGCTCACTCCTGGGAGAAGCAGAGGTCCCGTGGAATTTCCTTCATCCTCAGACAGTAGTCTTTTTTGCAGGCCCTTATTCATCTCCAAAGTCCAAGGGTTTATTTGTAGCTGCTTATGACAATAAGAAATGCTGTACTTGGCTTGAACTGGGCTGAACATGGTGAATAGAGGGAAGTCAAGTGCTGCAAATCTTATATTCCAAGTATAATTCTGCATATGTGTATATCAAGGTTTTCTAAGATGTTGTGGTAGAGTAGCTGATGCTACTTAAAATACAATAAAATGATTGTGGCAAAGGAGACCAGGTCAAGCTTCAATCCGAGTCATTTATGTGCAATTGCATAGCAGAGTTCTGGATTTGCGTAGGTGTGACCACCCACAGTACCTGTGGACAGGGGCCAGACCAGCCTGGTCTGTGGTGTTTGGCTTGCTGCTTCTAGATGCCACATGAAAGCTCCTTTCTTCAACACAGCTGCTGAGGTTTATTCCCACTGGAGCTGCTAATGAACAAACTTAATCAGCTTATGATGTATTTCAGACTCCATGGGAACATGATGGTTCCTCAGGTCTTTTCAGTCTATCTTAAATGAGGGATCTGTCTTGTGGCATTCTAGACCAGTAGACTGTTTGTTCCTAATTTCTAGTGTTCTGTGGATGGGCGAAAATTTCAGTTTTTCATTGTTTCCAGGATGGGGCAAAAAAGAGGTGTTGAGGGGTCTTTTGATTGACAGCTACAGTAACATGCCATAGATCCAGCTTGTGCCCAGCATTGCAACGAAGCTCCTTGGCTTTCTAAAGTGTCTCTGGGCCCATGAGCATTGCCCATGTCCTGCAATCAGCAAGCAGTTTTTGACCACTGCCTGCTGCTGCAGTCACTACTCATGTTCCACAGACATGACTAGTCTGCACTAGCATGTACCATCCTCTGTTGCGCTGCATGTGCCTTCTTTGACACTGTCTCCCACAGCATACTCCTGGAAAATCTGGCAGCCCACAGCTTGGATAGGTGCACCCTTCGCTGGGTTAAGAGCTGGCTGGATGGCTGGGCCCGGAGAGTGGTGGTGAATGGTGCTGCATCCAGTTCTGCACTAGTTATGTCCCACAGCGATCAGTGTTGGGCCCCGTTCTGTTTAGTATTTTTATTGATGATCTTGATGAGGGGATTGAGTCTACCATGAGCATATTTGCAGATGACACCAAGCTGGGAACACGTGTCGATCCATTGGAGGGTAGGAGAGCTCTGCAGAAGGACCTGAACAGGCTGGAGCCATGGGCTGAATCCAGCAATATGAGGTTTAACAGGACCAAATGATGGGTCTTGCACTTCAGCCACAACAACCCCAGGCAGTGCCCCAGGCTGGGGACAGAGTGGCTGGGGCAGAGTGGCCAGGCAGAAAAGGGGCCTGGGGGTGCTGGTGACAGTGCCTGAACATGAACCAGCGTGTGCCCAGGTGGCCAAGAAGGCCAATGGCATCCTGGCCTGCACCAGCAACAGTGTGGCCAGCAGGACCACGGCAGGGATTGTCCCCCTCTACTCAGCACTAGTGAGGCCACACTTAGAGTGCTGTGTCCATTCTGGACCCCTCAGTTTAGGAAGGACACTGAGCTGCTGGAGCATGTCCAGAGAAGGGCAACAAGGCTGGTGAAGGGTCTGGGGCACAAGTCCTTTGAGAAGCAGCGGAGGGAGCTGGGGTTGTTTAGCCTGGAGGAGGATCAGGTGTGACTTTATCACTCTACAGTTCCCTGAAAGAAGCGTGTAGCCAGATGGGGGCTGGGCTCTCTTCCCAGGCAACCAGAGACATGACAAGAGGACACTGTCTCAAGCTGCACCAGGGGAGTTTCAGGTTGGACATTAGGAGGCCTTTCTTCACAGAAAGGGTGATTGGGCATTGGAATGCCGAGGGAGGTGGTAGAGTCACTACCCTGGAGGGGTTTTAAAAAAGACTGGATGTGGCACTCAGTGCCACTCTCTAGTGGACAAGGTGGTGTTCAGTCATAGTTGGACTTAATAATCGCAAACGTCTTTTCCAGCCTAGTTAATTCTGTGATTCTGTCATTCAGATTCAGCCCAAAACTACCAGAGGCTGCATAATGCTGAGTGCCCTTATGATTGCAAGAAATTTGCTGGTTTTTAACTGTTACGTTCAGCACCATTTCCACCAGAAATGAAATCCAGAGGCAAACTTAGAGAACTAAATCAGCAGGCACTGTAGCCTGCATGAGTGTTATTTGCTGCTCCTCACAGATCCTTACCACCTGATGTAGCCACTTCTCTGCTCTTCAACAACTCCAGCATTACCAGCCCCAGTGTGAATTTCTGGCAAGGTGGAGGTTGACTGTGCATCTGATGCCAGCTTCCCTGCCAGAACAATTGCATGCCATGACTTACACATCATACTGTAGATTGGTCCACCACCTGTGCTTGTGACTCCCACAGAAAAGACAATTGAAATATCTTACACCCTAATACAAACAAAGCTAAATATACACAATAATCCCCATATGCACTAAAGTTACAAGTTGGAGTTACCTGTTAAAGTCCAGAAATTAATTTTGGTTGAGTTTTACAAACCTCATGTTATTTTACCTCAGCTCACCTGTGTTACTTTCTTAACAGCTGAAGGTAAACTGAACCACTGAGCCACCTAAATACTTAATATGAACCCTCTGCCAGAATGCAAGTCAGTATACCCAGAAAGAGTTTAGTTTCCAAAGATGAAATTATAGCAGCAGTTACCCTGTGTAGGGATCAGATCAGGCTTGAAAATTTCTTTGCCCAAATCACTTAAGGGAGGAATTGTCAACACTCACAATAAGCAACATCTATTGAAAGCTGAATTTTGTTGTGTGCTTGTCAATGGGGCTCTAATTCTAATGTTATTTCTGTGCCTGGGGCATTTGCAGTTTGGAATGAGTAGAGTGGACTTGAGTTCATCAGTAAGGTTGAAGAGTAGAAAGACTCAGTACTGTGCAATTGCTATTTTAGTTCAGTGACAACTTTGATTTTCATGGGGAGGCTATCTAGAGTAGGTGGTACAGTTTTCTACCATGTTTAGCATCTAAAGTTACTTTTGAATTAATGTTTTGCCATTAATTTTTGACCTATACCTCATTCTCCAGTTTGATTTTGAAAGAGTCACTTGGTTCAGGCTGTCAGCACTAGAGCAGTAGTTTCTCTTCTACAGTTGAAAAGCCTTTTCCTCATCTCAACATTTCCCATGATTAAATTTCTGGAAAGGTACATTTAGCTTTACTCTCCACAGATGTGCTCAAATATTCAAATAGACTTTGTAGGGTCAAACTGTCATTTATACATAAACAGGAAAGTCAGCAAAAGTGGATGCTGTTCAGTGGACCGTATCTTGCATCCATGTTAATCAGTGGAGCAATTCCCTTTCGTAACTGTTAACTCCAGCTTCCTGGGGAGGCAGGGGAAGAGAAGACACTTGCTAAAGTGTGCCCCAGGCTGTCTTCTGTCTGTCTCAATAGCACAGTGATGACTGCTCAGGTCAGAAACCCACTTTTACCAGCCAGCCTTTATCTAAAGCTGCCAAGCATCATTGTCCTAGTGCTACAGTTTTAGGATGACCAGAGAACCCTGGGATGAGCAGGAAAGCAGCTGGGACAGGCCACTTAGGGAGGAAGCAGGTGTTTGACACCACCACTGTGTGTAGGACACAGCATATGACCAGGTCTGAAAGCATCTTGTAACCTTATCTTGGCAAGGTCAAGTGTTACCACAAATAGGGCCCATCTGTGCAAGGCTTCTGGCAACATTTTTGAGCTGCAAGGGTATAAATATGTAATTTTCTTCTTGTGAATAATGGGTAATGACCTTCCCTGCTTTGCTGGAACTGTTCTGCCAGTAACACTCATGGGAGGAAGAGTTACATATTTGCTTGCCTCAGCAGAAGCATATTTGGTGTCTGCCATGGGTTTGAATTGGGATGCTGCTTTTTTTCTCTTAAGAGCACCCAAATTCTTACCAGCATACCAAGCGGGTTTTGCATTTGTATTGGCTTCTGCTTCTTTTGGCTAGTATTGTTGAAGGGCCTCTCTCACACTTGGAAAATACGGGCGAGCTGTTAACATTGTCTGGCATGTGCAACTCTGGCAATGCTGTACCACACACACTACCAGAGTCAGGTATTATTTGGGCTGCTCATCACAGCTCAGTGACTGTGCATGCCAATGTACTGCTTATAGCAACGGGAGGTTTTCCCCTAGCTATAAAAACACCAGGAGAATGAGTAGGGAAATTATTCAAAAACTTGCATGAAGAAAGACGCACTCCTGCGATTTAGAAATATACTGACAAGGGAGAAAGCTGCAATAGCTTTATCCTAATCACAGCTGTAGTCAAATGAAAACAGGATGTGAAGGAACATTTCTAGGAGAGGTGTTCCAAAAATATCAGCCAGTGTTACTACTAAGAAAGATTTTAGTCTGTCCCCTCCAGGAAATATTTAGCCAGTCCTATTCACATATAGAAAGGTCTAGACAGCTGTCTGAAACAGGACAGCAAGGACTAGAAATGCTTCAAAAAGCTTGAGAGCTTCCTAGTGAGAAAGTGCTCATTGGGTTGTGAGCTTGCATCCAACGTCAAATCAAGTACCACGGAGCAGGGCTGGATGAACTCAGAGCTTTTTGTGTTTTTAGAGCACAAAGCTATTTTTTTATATGCATATATATATACACATCCACATACTTCCCTTAGCATCACAGCTCACACTTAAGCAGCAGCAGATCAAAAGCGGCTGTATGACTGACCTGCCCCTCCTCCTTCTAAATGTGGACAGCTGCATCACAGCAGGCGACAGCAAACACAGCAGAGCACACACAGCCACAGGCAGCTGGACAGAAGGGCTCTTGACTACTTGGGGCCCAGTTTCATTCCTAGGCGCTGCTACAAGGGTTCTTGAAACTTCTTTTTTAAGAGTTACCAGCAAGCAGCTGAAAAAGTGCTGTGTGCAACATGATTTATGCAAGAGGCAAATAATCAAGTGTTAGTTTTCCTGGAGTGAGAAGGAGAAAAGCAGGTAAGTTAAGCCAGGTTAGTTGACATTCTATTGATTTTTCATGCTATTGCATTTGGTACACAGCTAATGCATGTGTCTTCCTGAGGAAGATGAGCACATGCCTGAACAGCACTGGTCTCTGAATTATCCTGTCTCACAATTTGTCCACCTTATTGTTGACCTTGCTCAAAGCCAGCAGGTAGGAGAGAGCACCAAGGAGGAGAGTACCTTCCTCCCCACCTCAAGCTTCATTTGCTAATACTTGTTTGGAGCCTCTTGAGATTCAGCTGTAGCCAGGGTCCTCAAACCTCAAGGTGCCTGAGCACTTGGTGCCCCAAGCTGCTTGCACCACTGAGATCTGGATACAGGGCAGAGACATGCCTAGCCTCCTTGGAGAATGGGAACAAACAAATGTGAGATGATACATCAAATGAACTTGAAGGGGATCAGAGGTAAGATCAAAAAGGAAGCAGCAATGAGGATTGCTGGAAAATTCAGGAAGGTGCAGGTATGTGTACTGGAAATGTGAGGATTTGCTGGTGTGAAAACAGTTTGGCTAGACAAAACATTAGAAACCGGTTGCTGTTGAGACCATGGTGAAACCTGTGGTGGGGAGGAGCAAGGCAGTAGCTACTGAACTATGGAGAAATACTTAGCTGGGGCCTAAGGGGAAGGTGGTCCCTGGTGTGCAGCTGGACCAGCTGGTGGAAGCATCAAAAGTGGCTTCTCACTCAGGGCGATACCAAGGGGACAGATAAATGAAAGGGCTTGGCAAAAAATTTGGCTTATGTCACAAATAATCTGGATCCTCTGCTGCAGGTCTTGGGGTTTGGTGTCCTTCATCTGGCCCCATGCATCTGATTTGTCTGCAAAGCATTTGGCAAAGAAACCCCTTTCTGCCAAGGGAAGAAGGGGATATGGGAGGAGACTGGGGAAAAAGCAGTGAAGGGTTCTATCTATTGGTTTAAGTTTATGCTTTGAACTGCAGTCAGAGGATTCCAACCCACATGCCTGGAGTACAACAAAGAGGCAACCTATGGTATTCACTAGCAGGCTACTCAGAGCTCACAGAAGGATTTTTTTTCTCCTGCTGCTGTAATAGTTAAGCCTAAATAAATGGAAAAGGGAGTAGTTGTGGGGGAAGTGAAGCCAACCCTGTGAGACAGCGGGGACATGGCAGCTGGCAGCTTGCTGGAGCTCAATCAGCATTAGCAGCCTGGCATATCTACCAGCAGGCTGAGGGAGGGAGGGTGGAGGTGCAGCCAGAAACACGCTCCTTGTGCTGCCAAGAGGCCAACAATAACCAAGGAGAAACGTACAAAATTGTAGTGTAGTGAAGATCCCAACAGCTGATGTCTGTAGAGAGATCATACAGGAATCTGGATGCAGGAGTGATCATGAACCTTTGGAGCTACAAATATTCTGAAAACGAAAGAACTGAAATATGTGGGCAGGGAAGGGACACTACATTCTCCTGTGTCTCAATCAGGTGTGACTATGACCTCTTTAAAACCACCAGTTTTAAGGAAATTGTTCTTAAGAGTGTATTTGGCCTTCTACTCTTCCTTAAAGCTCCCTAACTTCTCTGAGTAATCAGAAGTACTTAGACCAAGAAAGAGAAAAAAAATTTCAGGAGACTTTCCTCAAAAGTTGTCCAGGAAACTTGTCCAGACTCCACTGCTGGACAAGCCACAAAATCATCCACTTAACTGGCTGGACACTGCACTCTCTTACTGCTCTTTGAGAGAAACTATGGGACTTGATGACAAGATGGGGTCAAGGACCTTAGTATCAAGTTTCTTGGACGTGAAAGAGCAATCAGGCTCTGAGTGTTTGCTGGGGATTCTAAGAAAGGTATCTTGTGTATTTCATGTATGCTCTCCTACACTTAAAACAAGTTCACAGGTCTGCAGCATGTTCTCACTGGATTTACAGTTGGTTTGTGATGTGAGTTTTATCACTGCAAAAGTAGACAGATGCACAATAAAACTCAAAATGCTTATTTAGACCCTGTGGTAAAACACAGTGAGACTACAGTGCTGTTGTCCTAACAAACTGCAATTACAGCAGGGCTGTTGCTCAGGTCTCCCTGTTTTAAAGGACATTGTCCCACTAAGCACTGCAAAAAGCTGCTAGCTGCAGCTGACAAGATTCGGTGGGAATGTACGAAGGGATGGATGCTGATGCATCACAACCATAATCAATGCAATATGATTCTTTCCTCCCTTGCCATTTCCTTGTGCTCTTGTGAATAGCTGCATTGTTTTACTGATCTGAAGAATGGGGCATGGGACCATGAAGGGAATTAGGTCAAAAGCCCCATGAAACAGTGCCCAGATTATAAAAGGATTATAAATTATAATAGATTATAAAGTGCCCTGCAGTAGGAGGGTCCTTGGTGTGTGCTGAGGTGATGGCACATGTTTCTCTAGTGACTTTAGAAAAGGAGCAAAGCAGGACCAGTAAATTCAGAAATTTCTAATATCCTTACAGTAAAGACACACCTGACTGAATGTACAAGTGCTAACTCACTAGGCTGAAATTCTTCTGTAGTTTTAAAAATGGCCTAAAGTTAGGCTTTCAACTCCATGTATAGTAGCCTGAATTTTCCAAACGGGTTAGGAAAAAGAAACAAAACCAATCAATATATGTTAATCCTCTTAAGTGTCTGAAGTTCAGAGTAGCAAAGACATTCTTTCCTGTGAGAAACCCCTACTGAAACAACTTGTGGTTGAAATTCTTCCCTTTTCTTTTGTTCCTTCCACCCTCTAGACCTTTCATCACAGGCAAGCTACTCCTTATGGCTTTGTTTCTTTGTGTTGTCTCTATCCCATCTCTTGCCTGGCTGATGGCAGAATGCAAATATATCATATACAGGATGAAGATTTCTAAACCACATGTACTTTACTTCATGAAACAGGCAAAGTGGGATGCTTAATTTGCATACAGCAGTCACATACATTCACACTTGCAGCATGATTGAAGTGAAATATTAACAATGGTGAGCACTTCAGTTCACTGACAGAGGAATGCATACCACTGCATTCCTAGTTCCAGTACTAAGCAGAGGCTTTAG
>WEIT01026107.1:0-19199 GCA_013389985.1 Dryoscopus gambensis | reverse complement strand
AGATTTTGTCATTCAGAAGTCACTAAATCCATCTGTATTTACTACGCCTCTGAACCAATTTTTTTAATATGAAAATCACTGTGCCTCCTTGACACTTTAACATATCTCTCATAAAATGATGCTGGGGCTTTTACTGTTTGACTAGACATCAGTAGTCTCATCCTGAGACTAGCTATAGTGGTTATCGTTCTGCTGAGAAAGATTTTTGAACATATACTTAAATAAAACAATTACAAACAGTATCTGCAAATTGACTTCTAAATGCATAAACCAAACAGAAGGATAGTTTGGTGAATCACTTGTTATTTATCATCTTATATTTTCATTAAAAGACCCTTCCACACTAAGCTAATGACAGAACTTAAATGAACTTTGTTTTATGTCAACAAGCTTGTACTAATGCTGACAGATGCTGATCTGACCTCTGCTTATTAGGATCTGACAGCTGGGTTAGATTCCATCTGCCACCCTTTAGGGATGTCACCTGAGAGTGATGTTACTGATGCATCACAATGGCCAATCGCTGCCATTTAAACAATACTTATGGTTCAGCAAATGGAGGCAGAACATGAATGAACAAAGCTTTCAGCTTCTACACCTGCTGCAGAAAACTTGGCTCCTAACCTGACTGGATATAAAGTAAAAGTTCCTAAAATTCCTCACATTCCTCACAGGAGAAGAATCTTTAATTCAAGTTTCAAATACAAAAATTAAACTGTTTCATTTATCACTACAGCAACAAATTAAAGTACTATGACTATAAAATAATGGCTTTTAAGAATTTCCTGTAACTCCTGTAAGTAATTTCCTAAAAGTACCAACCTTTTCCCTTAGTTTCAGTGCTCTGTCTTACAACATGGACATCTACTTTTTTATTGTTTCCTCTTTACTGCTATAAGTAAATGGGCATTTCTTACATAGAGTCTGTGCAGCACTCAGCAATGTTCTTTGAGGAGTTTAAACATTCCAGTTTAACTGTAATGTTAACAGATTTAAACTTCCCAGTCTTATAATTGCTAGTTTAACATTCTCCTCCCAGCCCACAAAAATAAAACCAGCACAAAAATAAAACCAGTGAAAAACAAACAAAACAGTACAATAAACCAAAACAAAAAACCTACATAAAACCAACAAACAAACTGAGACATTTTACATCGCTAAAAGACTCAGTGACAGTGTTGGGGCTGCTGGAGCACTGGCCTTTGTGAAAAGCCAGATTTAGCCTGCTTCTACCTGACCACTTTTACAACTTTGTTCAAGTAGAGGCTACCCATAATCTTCAGAAGTCTTTATAGCACTAAAATGACAGCACACCAAGAAGATGAAAATGTTCCACTCTTACATTGTATAAGTAAATGAGAGGATGCAGTTGCTGGTCTGACACCCCTAGAAATCTACAGAATGAAAATAGAAAACAAAATTATCACTCCTCAAACTTTACAAAAGGTAAATTGAGACTCAAAAGTTTAAATGGTTCAGTAAAAATTATGTACTGATTTGTGCCTTACTTATTTGCTTATGATGAAATGTTTCTATATACACTCCATAGCTAATTATCCACATATCTACAATACAAATTTGATTAAATGAACAAAAATAAAATTAGATGTTTCAATAAGTATACGCCTCTAGATCTAGTTCAACATACATGGTAAATAAAAACAAATTAAACAATGCAATGTGCGTATCGTAATCTAAGTACGGTATAGGTGACAGAACTGGCTGAAAATGTGAACTGAAGTTGCACGTCAATAATAATCAGTTTATGTTTTCAAAAACCAGTATAATTAAAAAGCTAACAATGTAAGAGACCAGACAGAATAAGAGAACTACATGCAATTCCATTCTTTTTCCCACATTTGATTGCTCAAACAGGACATAATGATTGTATACAAAGTATAAAATGGAACTGAAACAGAGGGGAAAGATGAAGGAACCAGAAATGATAGGTTGTCTACATTCATCTTTCCCAACCCCCTCAATCATCCTTCAGGATTACCTTACTTTCTATTGCATAGAATACTCTATTATTAAATGTTATTGAAGAGAATTTGAATAATGCTCAAACTTCCTTTTCAAAAGCAGGATTTGAAAACATCAGAAGAATCTTCTCCTTAACTTCTGAAGCATAGAGAAAATACAGATGCTGACAGTGATTTTCTGCTTGTGGAAAATGTATGTGTACTCCTCACAGATAGAACAGAGAGGTATCACAACAGACCTGTATAACTCCATAATTACTTCTTCCTTCCAGATTCACCCAGTGTGACTGCCCTCAAAGGCTCAAAAATTGTATCAACTCTGATTTTGAAACTATCTACCTACTCTAAAACTAGCCAATATCACATAACAGAGTCTCAGTTGTTCAGATTTCTGGTGGATGGAAACCCCACTAGACTAGCAGTAGAAAGCATTTGTTTTCCTGTGGATTTTTCCTAGCCTAAAAAAAAAAAACCCTACGCTAAGAGAGCAAATTAAAAAGAGGAAGTTTTATCTCTCCAGTCACTGTCAGTGGTTTAACATGCATAATATTTCACTGTTTCAGTTTGACAGTGTAACACATAAAAGTAATTGCTGTGTAACATAACAACCAACTATTTTGCAGTTCAATCTCATGTGTGTTTAAGAAATTGAATTATATAAGAATCTGAATTACCACTCTTGCTATCACATCTGTTTCTCTGATTGCTGCTGGCTTCTCCACAGGGATAGAAAACAGTCATTTAATTGCCTCATTGTTAACACCTGTGGTTGTTGGCTAAGTACAACAGCTGGGCTGTTGAAAAAGCCATACTGGCTTTAAGGTCCTTACTCTTAGACAGTTATTAATTGCTGGATGAAGGTAAAAGGTGACCAGCACTGTAAACCCTAGATAAATTTATTTAAGTAGGAGACAAAGGTGGGCTGGGGGTTGGAACTAGATGATCTCTAAGGTCCTTTCCAACCCTAACCATTCTACGATTCTATAATATAAGCCTCTGTATATCACCCTGCCAATATAAAAAATATTGTTAGGAATCAGAGACTTTATTCTCATACAGTAAAGCAATTGAGGATTTAATTTGTGCATCTATAAAGAACACTAATAATTTTTACAGGAAACATTCTGTTTGGGAGCTGTAGACTGGGGATCACTGATCAAAAGATACATAAATATGTTTGTGTTTTTACATTTATCTTTAGCATGATCTCTTCCTCTTTTTCAAACTTTAACATTTCCTTCCTCTATCTCCCCTCTTTGAATTCTCTATTTCCATGCATGAAATATATTTTTGGTAGAGATAGAAGTCCATGGCTTGATGTACAAGTGGAAGAATGTCTAAATACTGTGATAATGTGAGTAGACTTTGAAGGGCACTAACACAGTGCTTTCTAAGTCAGAGTGGTTGCCTTGTTCTATACTCGTCCATCAACACTGACATAAGCACTAGAGAAACTATCAATACTTCAAGGAACAGAGTCATATTTCAGACTGATATCCTGCACCTCAAGTATTTTCTTAAGTTAATGGCAATTAAAAAATTATTAAGACTTTTAGGGAATGCTAGGTAATGAAATGAATGCTTTCGTGATAGGGGAAAATTATCAGATTCTGTCAAAGGAATTGCTCCAAAGAGAGTGAACATGTCTCAAGGTGAAACAGATGGACAGAAAGATCTCATAGTATTTTTATTGTTCCTGCCAACAGATGAAGAACACGTACATCAGGCTTGCTAAGTGTGTTGCTTAATTTTGATATGAGAAATCACCTGTTGAATTGTCAGTCAACAGAGCTACTGAGAAGGCTGCATCTTTTCTGTTTGAAGTTTCAAAGGATAGTTCTGATAAAAATTCCCTTTGTATCTCATGTAAGGATTGACTTATACCTGGCTTAGTCTTTTCTGTGGCCAGTGAAATGTAAGGGCATCTGCTCCACAGTTTCCACTGTGGTGTCAGCATTCATGAGACTGAGAGACTCTTACAAGGACTATCACCCGCTTATCCAAGGAAAAGGTAACAGCTGGGCAGATGAAGCTCAGTCCACATAACTTCACAATACAATTGATAGGGTAGATCCTTTGACACATTAAGCATTTTCTCTCGGAGTCTGTGGTTGCCAGTGATATCCGGTTACACGACAATTATATTATCATTGTGCAAACAGGATGTGCAAGAAGGTTTTTTTCTTCTTGTTTTCTGTCTGAGTGTTCTATCACATGACCATGATAACTTACCTCAGAGGTATTCTCATTGGTTTTCTGGGACTCTTGTGTTTAGAGTTTTGAGACTATCTTATCCCAGGGCACCCTAAATGTAGTTACATCTCAAGCAAGCTTAGAAACCAAAGCTAATATAAAAATCTATGGCTTCTTTACTGAATTGATTTTTCAGTGGAATACATAACAGGACAAACTTGTTTTTTGCACTAGCTGCCTTGAGATTTCTACACAGATTTTAAAGGTTTGATATTGATCTGTTGTTGCAGACCGTTCTCTACAACCTTCCTAGAGACAGGAGGGCCCGTGGAAAGAATAAAGGAGTCCTCTTTTGGGTAGATGTTTCAGAGATGTTTTATTCCCTGCCGCATGCCTGGCGGTCCAGCACAAGACTGAAGAAATCATGCAAGCCCCAGCAGTTCCCGGGGCGAGGGGCATACAAAGTGACCAACAGGGACACAGAACTGGGATACGTGTGACCAGAGGCAGGGAGACCCTGTGCCAAGCCATGTTGCCACCCCAGGGCCACCCCTCCCCACAGGGGAAACGTGGGGGGAAACCCAACAATTTATAAAAAAAATAGTTTGGTTTCTGGCTATTTGATAAACTGATTGTCTTCTCTGGTGCATCAGCAGACAGTAAAAAGCACTGCAGTAAACTTTCTGCAGTTTAACAGGGTAAATTATACTTCCAGATGAGGGGATCTCCACTTTAAATGCAGATGAGACCCAAGGGAATGAAGATGGAGATAAAAAAACAACAAAGGAAGGGTGTTTCGACTCTGTAATAGCTTGATTTTTACTGTGTTCTGATGCTTTGTGAAATGCAAAATTTCACCTTGGTAAGCTGAGGAAACACTGTAGCTTTCATTTCTTAAGCAAGTGTTGTAAAACATCAGGAAAAGACATGTCCATTACAGATTTTTGAGACAGTTCAGAGCTGACCACGCACATTAAGAATCCTCTGAATATGAAGGACTGGGTCTATACATGCGGTCTTAGCAGATCATATATGATTAGTGAAACTATGGAATTATCACTTTCAGGTATCTCCAGGATCAGAATGTTGAACCCCTCTGTCAGTTCCGGCAGAAATATTTTGATTCATGCAGCCTGATAGAATTTAGTGCCGCTAAGCCAGCTCGAGTGGTTTGTTAAAGATTTGACAACTGTTTTGGATCTCTCTGTGCTGGATCAAGAACCCCCAGGAAGACTAAGTCATCTCATATATTGTAGACTCCTATGAGCTGGTCAGCTGAAGTGTCTCGTAGACTCCTCTACGTACAATGACAGCATCTCCCTTGACTGCGGTGGCTGCTCAAATACCCCTTGCAAGCACAGACAGCTAAATGCAGGTGTTATAGTCTAAGCTTATTCCATGCTTACCCAGAGAACATGGGAGCCTCCACAATGTGGAAGCATGCTTCATACAGAGGAAAAAGCATGTAGATGTGTCCACAGAGAGAAATGAACTGGTGACAAGTTCTACATTGCTCTGTGTGGAAAGTGTCATCTTTATCTCCAACTTTTCTGATTAAACCAGCAGCTAATAGTCCACCCAGTAGTGTTCATTAACAGTCTGTTTTCTTACTTGCATAATATTTATTTTTAAAATTAAATCAAGCTATTTTCTTCTAAACATCTTTGTTTAAACAGTAACTAGTTTTTAATTTAGTAGTGACACGTAACAGTCCCGGGGTAGCTGACTTCAGAAACAACTTTGTCTAATTTCCAAGCTGCAGATCCACTTCTGTCATGCACTGTTGGCATCTCTATCCATACCTGCTTCTCACAGAATGGTCTGGGCTGGAAGGGACCTTAGAGATCATCTCGTTCCAACCCCCCTGCCATGGACAGGGACACCTTTCACTAGACCAGGCTGCTCAGAGCTCTATCCAATCCAGCCTGAAACACTTCCAGGGATGGAACAACTTATTGGAGGGAAAACTGCATAAATTTGGTTTCCAGGTTTCAAATGATTAATGGCATTTTTAATTCATAGTGGTTAGTAAAGAGATGTATAGACATGGTAAATATTATGGTGTTGATGGCATACCCTCTCTTGGCTATAAAAATTAGGAACTGCTAAATAATTAAAATAAGCTTGTAAATTTGGTCAAGTAAGACTACATGCTCTTCCGTATTTCATCTGTGTTTTCATCCATTCTCTCTCCCAGTTGGGAATGTAGGGTACCATTAGAGTATTTGCTTTTCCCTTCTGAATTTAATTTATACTCCTGTATTTTTCTGTTTTTCATTAAAAAGTATTGTGCAGTGACTACAGCTTCCTACTAGGACAGACAATGCATTGTTATGGAGACCCAGCAGGAGCTTTCATGCTCGGCTTTAACTGGAAAGCCTGCAGGTTTTCTCTGAAGCTTTCAGGAACAGTCACTGGTCACGAAGCAGCTTTGGAGTCAGGTAGGTTCTCTCAGTCTGTGCTATTGCTGCAACTCTCTCTCACCTTGTACACCTGAGTAGAAAGCACAGAGAAATCCTGAGGTCATACACACTCAGCAGCAACAAATCACATCCTCCTTTGTCAGCCAGTGCTGGATCCACGACATCTCTGTCATTCTTGCCTGATCTTTCTCAAAGGTCTCCTGCCTTACCAGAGCTGCTATTCCAGAGGTCTGCTGTTTTTCACCATTAGGAAGATTTTATTGTGTTTGCCTGCTTTGTTGGACTCTAATGAATCAACCTAAACAGTAAACTGAATGCAAGTTATGCTACTTGTTTAACATATGCTAAGGAGATGCCTTTTTTAAGTTGTTCTATGTTGTAAAGTAGCTGTTTTGGGGTAGCTGTCAAACTATAAGGCCCTGTTTTATTTCATGCAGCCACATCCACCTCCACTTTTAAAGACTTCATAAAATGCTTGATTGCTTCTCACAGACAAATACCTCCAAATGAGGACTGCTAAAGGATATTACTGTCTGAGACTGATTCATCCCTTATATCATGTTATCCTTTTTAACTCCTTCTGCTGGAAATTAGCACAACATTTATTTTCCCAGACCCTTGGTGACACTGTTATCAAAACAAATTATGTATTTGTTTTTCATTTAGCCACTATATAACCACGCCACTCCTCTGGACTGCAACCACGGAGCAGTGAGGCAGCCACTCAGTTACATTCTCAACTGTCACATAAATGATAGTGTAAAATAATTCTGATAATGGAGGAGCTACAGTCTATTCATTACATACATCCATGTTTTTCTTCAGTCCTGTGGGAGGACAACCATCAGGTAGAATTAAGGCCTTTTTAGTAAATATTGACATTTTTTATAAGCCTGTATCTAATCTTTATTTCAACAGAAAATTAAAAATATACATTTCAGGTAATCAGACTCAAATTTCTAAATTCCCTGGAATTACAGTTGAAGCTGGAATAGGAAACTACACAGGACTGACATGACAGAAAATCTAAATGTGATTGTATTTATACGTTTGTATCTCTTTAATATCATCATAGATCCAATTCTTATTTTCATCATCATGAGATGGTCCTGAAATAGATCTACACACTGATTCCCCAGTCCTTAAGTATCTCAAAGTTATGCACTTCTTTTTAAGATTTATAATGTCATTGCCCATTTCCTAACTTGTCGGAACTTTCAAACCTTAAAATCTTCTCTGTCAGCTATTTAATGCACAGGGAAAATATAAAATATTTAACGATTAATATCTCTCCTGTGCTGGAGAGTAAAAGCACTTTTTATTCAAGGGCATTTTAATAGGTCCTATTCTACGCCATAAAAGAGCATTTTTATATTTCATCTTATTTAAACTCTTCATTATTTCAAATCTGTCATCATGTTTTCTTGGCCACAAGTTTCACTGGCATAGCTAAGTGCAAAAGTCATCTGATTTCTCCTCCTGAAAGTGCTTATGCCACATGCTTATCACTCCTATGGGACACAGCTTCTTCTCAGACATCTTTAAAGAATAGAAAAGAATTAAGCACAAGCTTGTCTGTAAGTATGAACAAAGACCTTGGTGAGCCAAACCTCAAGGCTATGGCAGGATTTCAGCTCATTAGTAATTTTCTCTAGTATTTTAGAAAGATAATACCTACTTTTTGCCTTGTATATCAGCAACACAGAAACTTTAGGCAATTAAAATAGAAATCTGTAATGGTTTAGTGAGTCAGAACTGTAGGCAAGTGTTTCTGTTTTCTGAATATTCAGCCAATAAACCAATGCTTATTTTTAGCCTGCAATTCTACTCAGTGGTATAGTTCAGCACTATTGCAATTACATTTTTTTAGGACCATGTTAAACTTTACCAGGACCAAATTCATTGACTCAAAATACTAAGATAAACACTGAGTTAGAGTATAAAATAACTTCGTTGCTAAACCATTAATGAAATTAATTTTCAGGAAAAACAAACAAGAAAAACCCCTCCTGGTTTGTTCTGATACAGAATAGTTGTTTAAATGCATATGTGAATTCCAGACTAGCTTCATTAATTTATTTATGCTTGTCTCTGATCAGTTTTCTCTTCTTTTCTATTCAAGTCAGTATCTTAAAGGGCTTTTATCACTGTTTTTCAAAATGTTATAGAAAAAAGTGGAGTGTTATCTGAGGAGTTACTATCTAATAAAAGGAAATTTGCTGGTTTGCACTTTCTTTTTGTTTCTCTATTTAACTTGGTTAGTTTCAGATATGATGAATATGAAGCATATCCAGTTATACATTCTTATATTCAAATGCTGGTAAAAATAATTAAATACATGTGTTTATCTGCTGATAACAAAATGAGGTAACACAATTTTTTTTTCCCCAAGGATGTACCTTTGCGTGAATGTAAATTAAAAGAATGGAATTCTTTAATACATAATTGCAAGTTATTATTAGAGTATAAAATCAGTTTAACAAAACACCTCTGAAAGTTACCATTAAGTTAAATAGCATCTATTGGAAAGCTGGAGGGTTTGATTGTAGCCTTAATTTTATTTAACGATTGTGTGATATTCCTGTACCACATAAGAAAGCAGTGACTCTGCAAAGATACATTTCAAATAGAAAATCAGTTGACAGGGAATTCCCAGTAGGCCTGTGGAGGAATATTCTTGTGTCTATAAACAAGATGGAGGGACAGAAGAATAGAAATTAGGCTTTTAACCCTGAATAAAGGGGTTTTAAAGGAGTCTGGCTTTAAATCACAACAGTAGCAAGAAATTTAGGAATTTTTTTGTGAAACTAATATCAGAAAACTATCCTATATAGTGTATAAGTATCACCTTAAAAAAGGTGGGGGGGAGGGTGGTACGAAAGGGCTATAGAAGAGATGCAAAGCTGTTTCAGTGATGAGAAGCTGAAGGCAGAGCTCAGAATACAAATTAAGGCACAGCCATTCATGGTGACAGTGATTAGTCACTGCAGCAGCTGACCATTCAGTGTGTTGACTCTCTGTCTCTCAAAGCCTTCAGATCAAAACTAGATATTCCTTTGGAACTTATCTCTTAGTCAAACCCAAATGTTTAAGCTGTAGGCAGTGAGGCTGGGTAACAAGTTTTAACTAAGCTGAGGAGTTACTTTTTGGGTGAAATTTAATAGTCTACAGAAGATGCTACAAGGATGTTAACTAACCTAGTGGGCTCCTGTAAATTCAGAAGGTATATATAAGAAGGTTAAATACATTGCCTTCTTTGCCATATTACAGATTTTGGCAGCTAATGTTCACATGTCCTGGACTGCTGGATGATAATTCGACATTCAGTATCATTTCAGCAAAGAGAAATAATGTTTCCTCTGAATCATTCCTGTAGTACATATTACTTCTCTAATTGGATAAATACTAGATAAAGCAAAGTCACCTTCATCCATATGGTGTTTAAGGCGCAAATGAAACTTTGAGGAAAAGCATCAGAACTAGGTGTCTACTGCCAAACTTTGCTGTATTACATCATAGGCATTGCTCCCAATCTTAGAGTGTTTTAGCTTTCTTGGGTTTTTTGTTTGTTTGTTTGAGATGGGCAGCTTCAAGAAAATCTGCTATACAAAACCAATCCTACTCTTAGTCATCTGAAGAAAATTCTCAGAATGGAAAACTACTCCCAGTGGAGTTACATTTCAAACTATATCAGAAGCTAATATGTTGCAAGGTCCAAGATGTCTGATAGTATCTGATGGTTTCAAAGGGAAATAGTTATAGTGAATGAAACCACAAGGACCTCCCCTTAAAAACAAGATCAAAAACATGTTTTTAGCAGAGCTTGATTTTACTTTTCAACTACTTGCTGAAAGCTGTGTTATCAGTAGTCTTGGCTGAGGTTTTAAAATCTCTGCATTAGCAATCCCAAGAAAATGATACACTTGGGTATATTAATTATGACAACTTACTTCACTCACGTTGCTGGTAAGTAGGGATTTTTTGTCTTTATTTACTTTAGCCCAGCTAACTGATTGAGGAAGGGAATGCTAATTTAATAATCAAGGATGAAAGTGTCATTTGCTCAGTTTTACTCCTTAAACTCTTCAAGCTGCTGTTTCCTGGAGAAAAGCCAAAATTAGGGGGAAAAAGTACTTAAAAGAGTAGATAGAAATACTTAAAAGAGTAGATAGAAATAAATAGTGCACCTGACACAAAATTAAAATTATATCTGAAAGAAAAAGTAGAAAACGTGGGTTCATATCTATGTTGGTATTTTTATAACTAGTTGAATTGGAAAATATATTATTTCAGGATTTTTATAAAACTGTGTCTTGAAGAATTTTTAAAAGTGTATGCAGTCACTCACATCAAAGAACTTAAAAGAATAAAGATGTTATTTGGGACTATTTTTTTTATAGCCTGTTAGAAATGCAAAAGATTTTTCAGATATGAGCCATCTCTTTCTCTTCCCAAAGTTATCTACCTCTCCTTCATTCAAATGAGGTGAGACTGATTTTCTGTGGGTAGCTATTGATGTGCTATACTGATGTTTTAAGATTTTTTTTTTCACTCAGTTAAAAGTGAGGCCCAGAAACTCTTCTGGATTATAACCATTTTAAAAGGTGTTTCGTATTAGCTTTCAGGCATCTCTTTCAATAAAGACTAGTAAATTCTTAAAATTCATTTCTTAGCATAAATGTTCAAATTACATGCCTTTTAAAGGATATGTAATGATAGGACAAAAAGTGACAATTTTAAACTGAAAGAATTAAGGTTTAGACTGGACATTAAAAAGAAATATCTTACTGTGATGGTGGTGAAGCACTGGAACAAGTTGTCCAGAGAAGCGGTGTCCCCCCAATCCCTGGAAGCATTCAAGGCCAGGTTGGATGGGGCTTTGAGCAACCTGATCTAGTGGAAGGTGTTCCTGCGCACAGCAGTAGGTTGGAAGTAGATGAAATTTAAGGTCCCTTCCAACCCAAGCCATTCTATGATACTTTGAAATGACAAAAAGTCTAAAAAGAATGACTATATAAAACCAGAAGTAACCAGGTATTTAAAAAATCTTATTATTGATTTTCCAATTTTTTATATTCCATATAAGAATGCATATGGAAACCTTAACAGACAAACCTGTTTCATTTGAAGGTAACTTTACAAATACAAGGGCATTTACAATGGAAACTTGGTTTTATGGCTTCTTGTAAGGCTGTGGCAGAACTATTGTTTGCTTCACTGGAGTACACCTGCCACTGTACATGCCTGTAGCTGCGGCTCTCTGTACATCCGTGTGTCAGCCACTCCCACGCACTCCGCTGGCCAGGACCACCCTTCTGACAAGAGCATTCCTCTGTTCACATGCATGTGCTTTATTTACACTCCACAGCCAGCAGCAGGCCAGAGCTTTCGGTCATGCAATACCCTGAAGAAGCCAGCGTGATCCTCAACTCCACGGTGTGGATGCTGTGTGTGTTTGAGTACCCCAGTGAGGAGAACGAGGAGCCAGTTGTGTACTGGAGGAAAGGTCCCTACTGCCACAACCAGCATACTCTCCAGTCGAGCCCCAGCACAGGCGGGCCACAGGTTCACATTACAAAAAACACCCTCAGGGGATTCTCCATCTTAAAACTGAGCAACGTTGACCAGAACGCCAGTAACTCCTATTTCTGTGATGTGATGCTAACAGAGAAAATCCAGGGCAAATGTGGAAATGGCACCAAACTGACTGTGCATGGTAAGGAACGTTTGAGAGTGACAGAAAAGGAGGTGACAGAGGAGAGACTTGATGTGTGCAAGGTGAAATAAATTTTCCTTCAGCCTTACTGCCTTCTCTCCCGCTCCTTGTGTCTGCCAGAAGATGGGCGTGAAGGAGCAGTGTACAGTCACAGGAGTAGGGGAGGGCAGGCACAACTTTTGTTCAGTGCTACCTATTTATACAGCTGCACAGACTTCTCAGGGACAGTGACTTTCTGTGGGTCTAAAC
This sequence comes from Dryoscopus gambensis, assembly GCA_013389985.1. Lineage (NCBI taxonomy): Eukaryota > Metazoa > Chordata > Aves > Passeriformes > Malaconotidae > Dryoscopus > Dryoscopus gambensis. Next base: position 6,636 of record WEIT01026107.1, on the reverse strand, counting down.
CAGTTCAGTTCATTGTGCTGTAGAACACTGACTATATATTTTATAAAATTCTAAATATTTATATAACAAAATTTATGGCATCTGAATTTATGTATTTATTTTAATACTTTTTCTTAATCTCCTCCACAAAAATTTGCTGAATCTTTATGCCAAGCTTAAAAACTCCAAAACCAAGCCCATGATAAAAATTTTCATAATTTTCTTCAGTCTTTATAAACAAATGATCTCTTGAAAAATGCAGTTTATGCTTTCTCTTCCAGTTTGTCAAAAGATGTACAGTAAATTCACACAGCAGCGTGAGTTTTTTTAGAGAGCATACACAGAACTAGGGATATGTGGAAGCAGAGTTTTCTTTCCATTTGCTGGTAAAATGTTTTTCAATAATTTATAACTTTTACCTCTCTTCTAATTATGAATTGAACTTCCAGAATTCTGCTGAGCCTCAGTGACTAAGATACACTATTTCACATGAGCTGAATTTTCTTCATGTGAACTTTCCAGAAAATCAGGTTAGCACGTGCTAAAATGCCACAAAGCAGCTCTCTCATTCCAGATTTCACATTGTATTTAACGATTGTCCAAAAATTTTTCAGAGTCCCTAAAAAACCCACAGAGATCAAGGAAATTCTATTGACAATTACACCATAAACAAATGTTTGTTTTAGCCTGAAAAAAAAAAAAAAAAAAAAGGAAGAAAAAGTTGAGACTTGGTAAGATAATTATCATTTACATTGCTTTTTCTACAGAACAGATGTTTTCAGATATCCCACTTCTACTAAATAGAGAATCTTATTTACTTTCCATTGCATAAGTAATTCACAACAGGTTCAAAAATCTCATGTCTGGAGTAAAAAAAAGATGAGATCTCTCTTGAGAAGCTTTAGTCCTGAAGAAACAGTAAAGGAAAATGTGATAAAAACAAAGACAACTGTGCTTTTTGGTCAATTCTCACTAATTCTTCAAATTAAATCTTATCAGAAAAGCTGATTTTTTCTATTTCAAATACTTAGTCAATTTCTACTCAAATTCTTAATTTCCCTCCTCTTTGTTCCAGATTTGAAATGCAAAGACTGTACAACATCAAATAAGATCTGGTGGGGTTGGTTCCTTCTTCTTGGATACACCATCTTTGTCACCACAGTTATCATAGCTTTTGGTGTAAGTAATAACTTCAAAAACAAATAACACAAACCTAAAGATGGGTAGCGTCCTCTGATGGAAAGAAACAATAAGCAAACCAGCCTGAATATTTACCTGTGATTAAGTAAAAAGTCTCCCTATTTTCTGTTAACTAAAGAGTTAGNAAAAAAAAAAAAAAAGGGAAGCTGTGATGTACAGGCTAATTACAAGGGGTGTTTTTCTGAGCTTGCTGAAACCACAGAGGTATCTTCTATGTTGCCGGCTGATCTCGTTACTTTAATCTGGAAACAAATGAGAAAACAATGCCTAAACTGATTAGCAGTTTGAAAAACATCCTGCTTGTTTCATGCTTCTGGGCACCAGCTCCTAATTTAACGAGCTCCTCCGGACACACATCACTCTTGCTCACCTTTTGTCTTACTCATGTTTTCTCCAACCAACCAGTTGTACCAGGGCTTTTTGCCCGCCCCCACCCACTGGTTGGTTTGGGCCACTGCTGGACATTTACCTGGACAGCAGTGCAGCACCCTGACAGCTGAAATACTTAGAAAGACTTTTGCAAGAGAAAAAGAAAACATTTGTTAGTATACAAAAATGTCTAAACCTAGGGTGAGTTCATATGCTTCCCACTGTATTTTAAAAATCCTTCACTATTTTCTAATTGTAGTTCTGTTCCCCACTTCAGGAAAAAATTCCTAATCATTTTAATCAAGTACTTTTTATGGAACCAAATCCTAAAAAGCCTAAAAATGAATAGCTCTACTTTGATCCTACTTGGTAACATCCTTCATGTAAATGAAACTATTTGGAAGGAAACAAACCTGTGTGGAAGCCACCTGAGCTACGCCATAATTTGAGGCAAATGAGCATCACAAGTCCTTCAAAGCATGGATGGTACCACATTCCTGCCTAACCCCCAACACTACAACATGCTCTACTTACCTTTACAAGGTCTGTACCTGGAAGTGTAATTTCAGATTATAATTTATATGCCACCTCAAAAACTCCTTCTGCTTCACCAGTATCTCTCCTCAGAGTTACTACTGTAGAGTCCCTTAAAAGTTAAAAAACCTGCTAAATCGGATCAAGAGGGAATAGCTACCAAACTTACACAGGCTAGGGGACCAAAACTCAGCTCTGGAGGAATCAACAATGGTTTTAAACCAGTAGCTCTTCTAACTCGCTAGAGAGATGGATCTTTCAGAGAGTCAAATTCTGACTGAAAGGCTTTCCTTCACTGTTCTGTCTCAGCTTGTGCTGATAAAAGGTACTGCTACTTCAGCGTTACTGAATCTGCTGTTATGGCAACCATTCTCTCTCCGCTGATTCTGCCAAAAAGCCAAGAACTTCTCAGCACCAGTGACATAAGTTACAAGTACAAAGACATTTATGGTATCTGATTGCCCTTCTAGGTCAAGGTTTGGGGTTTTTTTCTTTAACAACCAGTTATTAAGGTACTGTTACCTCAAAGCCACAACAAAACAAGAAATATTCACAGAACTCAGGCAGTAGGAGACAGGATATGAGTATTGAGTGGCACAGTGAACTCATGCCAGAGAGAGATGTGGTAAAGAGTCAAACCTTGCTAAAATACAACAGCAGCACAAGCCTGACAGGATATACTGGATCTGAATATACAAGGTGAGCCAACCAAGTTTTTCCTAAAGGTAATCACTGTGAGCACAATTAGCAAGAAGCAGCAGTAAATTGGGATGGAGTTTTCTTTCTTCATAGCAGTCCAAATGATGCTGGTTTGGATTTGTGGTTAAAACAGTGTTGATATCACAGCAGTGATTTGGCTGAACAGTGCTTGAATGGCATCAAGGCTTTCTTTGCTTCTTGTTCTGTTGCCCGAAAGAGGAGGTTGGGAGGGGGCAAGAATGCTCAGCAATAAAAGCTGGGGTAGGAGAGTTGCTATTGAGTTACCTATTGCTCAGAGACAGGCTGGGCATTGCTTTGCTAGATAGAGGTGGTGAGTGATTTCCCCTGCATCACTTGTGGGGGGGGTTTGTTGTTTTGTTTGTTAGGTTTCTGGCTTTCTTTTTTTTTTCTTTTTTCCTCTCTCCTTCACCTGTTAAATTGTCTTTATATTGATGCATGAGGTTTTTTTTGGTTTTGTTCTTAATATTCTCTCCCCAGTCCCAGTTTGGGGATGGAGAATTGAGCAAGCAAGCAGCTCTGCAGATGCTTGGCTGGTGGCTGGCCTCAACCTACCACAGAGAACAATGAAATTTATAAAGTTGGGAACTTTTAAAGGTCATTTCTTTACTAAGTGACAAATGTTTCCTGTCATGAAAATGTACATTGTGTCAAAACCAGAGTGTAAACTAATGAAAGTGGGACTGGATGACCCAAAGGTCCTTTGGCCCTCACAGTCCACTGCTTAAATCCAGTGTGTCATGGCTAGATAAAGGCAGCTTCTGTACACACCTCAAAAAGAAGTCTAACCTGCCTCTTCTGAGTCTAAGATCCAATCAGCTGTTGCCTTGCTCCTTATTTCTGCCAAACACTGTCAGGACACAGCAAGGCACTATCCCAATGACACCAGTGCCAGACAACTGTGTCATTACAAGTACTCGCTTGGGGATCCTCCCCAAAAGAAGACATCTATTTCCAAAAAACCCTGTCTATACTACGCAAGAATCAAGAATCAATGAAAATGTCTCTCCCACCACTCCCATGCCCTATTTTTTTCAAAAGTAACAGCACACAATCATCTTGAAGGATAATAATGGGAACTGGAGAAGCATTACGTGAAACCACTGGTACACAGTCAGCCACACTTTCAGCCCATTTCTTGAGTACAATATGAATCACCCTTGCTCTGCTACCTAAAAAGGCTTAGAATTCATCATATAAGATGCTAATTAACTGAAATGAATTAATCTAACACTGTAAGATATTCATTCTAAATAATTTTAAACCAAAATGTACCATAATTATTCTGCTGTATCATAACGGCCCACATCTGGCTATATGCCACTTGTTTATTAAGTTAGAACCAAATAAGGAATAAAACAATAACTACATAGGTATTAGTAACTTAGCTTACATGTTACTAAAATTTTTACTACTAAAAATAATAGTAATTAATATTCTCTGACAATTCATTAAGGTGTAGTTAAAATTAGTATTTTTACTTTTCATTTTGACCATGATATGCATAACAACTTTTAAATCAATTCAGAATAAACACTGGACTAATATCCCAATAAAGTTAGCCATCTGTTCTCTAAGCAGATGAGGTATCTGATGGAAACATTTTTACTGCCTAACAATATATATTATTGTGCCTATTGCAACAGATTCACCAGTGCCATACAAAATGCAAGAATAAGTCAAGAAATACAGATAGCAGCACTACCACTCAAACTGAATGGATTTATGGCCAGCCATCAAGACCAGTTAATAATGGATTTAATCATGAATATGAAGATATGTCAGTAATAAGAACTCTAAGTGACACTGGAAGGGAGATGATATGAAAAAGAAGTTGCATGCAGTTGTAACAAAGATATGAGCACGTGTGATGCTACTTCTATCAAGGTACAAAAGAAACATACATAAAAATCTCTCCATTAACCTGGAATGTTTTTTGTTCATGTATTTATTTCAAGTTAAAGAACTTTTCACTTCACACAGCTACAAATGAAATGAGCCTTAATATATGTAACTATCACCAAAATACTGTGAAAGCCGTAAGTATTCAAAACTCTTTTCAATGCCAACATATCTGACCATGTGTAGTGGGGTTTTTCCTACTTCAAACAAAAGTACATAGTTACAATTTTGTTTTTGCCCACGTTAAGGCAGCTTCTTTGCTTTAAAAATGCAGTTCTGTAAAACAGTATCTGCCCACTGTAATGGATTGACAGACTGTCAGAGAGGAATTCCTCACATGATCCTGGGGCACTGTGACATTATTTCTAACTCCTTTCATATCCCCCACACTTACAAATCCCTGCAACTCCTTCAACTCTTAGCTGTTTAGCCAGCTATGCCATCTTGTAACGCACATTTTCATTCCAACATAATGAAAATACGTAACGTGATTTTAAAAGTCATAGCTTCTATGTTTTTAAAAGAAATATTAATTACCAAAATAATCCTGACAGGTAGATAGGCTACACAGTTTACTGCTGTAGGGCTTAGGTGCCATATGTGGGACTGTAAGAGAAATTATTTGGATTAAAAACACGTATTTTAAACTTGTCTTAAAGTGCTTGGAATAGTTGTGGAATTTAGGGAAATAACAATACAACTAAGCTGCATAGAAAGAGATTATCATAATTCGCACAGTACTTGAGGAAATGCAACCTTGGCATAGTTATGTCTGTGTGACTTGGAAGTAAATTAATTTTTTTCACAGTGAAATGCTGAAAGCTGAATACTGTGTTTCAAAGTTGCTTACAATTGTAAATATGTGAAAGGAAACAGCTCATAGAATAAAATGAGCGGTTACAGCCTTATACATTAATTGTGCTGTAAGAACTGATACATGCTGCCCACTGGATTCAGCTTCAGCTGCATCACTACCCTTTTTTTCTGAAATTCTTCCTTTCTGTAACAGTAAAGATGCCAAATAATTTTAAGAAACTTATCTGAGCATTTGTTTCCTTTTGGTGCAAGTGCTGGCTACCATATTTAGACGAAGTGAAATGTGACATTTAGAGGGAAAGATTGACTGCAAGTATTCAGATAGCGAAGAACAGTCATGAAGTATCTTTTTTAAAATTATTATTGCTATTATTTTGACATTGAGAAGTAAACAATGGTCTTCCCTCCTTGTCTACCTAAACTAGGAACTGACTCCATTTGCATATTTAGGTTTCCAGAGTTAGTAAATTGAATTTTAATTGTGGATGTAAATATGTAGTTAATTTCTTTTCTACCAAAACTCTCTCTTCAGAAGCATTTCAAATTTCCTATTTTGAAACTCTTTTAAGAATAAAATCCTTACTTCATATCATATACGCCTAACTCTTAGTTTTAAAGGTAAAATTAAAAGTTGGGTTAAATATTAAGGGGTTAAATACATGGGATGTTTATATATTTAACATAGTTTTAAGGGCAGAGATATAGCAATTCCATCATTTTAGATGGGAGGTGTGACGTCCCTCTGAGCCACAGATGCAATTCTTCGAAGAAAAGAACTGAAGGCAGAAGTCACTGAACCAAAGTCGCCTCCAAGTACACAAAGCACAGAGAGGTCAATGCCTTCAGCAAAGCCTTTCAGCTCTGACATTTTGTCAAAAACTGGCAAGGGTTCATACCTAATCTAGCAGACTCAACTAGAAGGTGCATTTTAAAAGCACCTAATTCAGACAACTCATATACTTAAATTGGGCTCTTTTCTTTCCACTTGATAACACTGCCTCCACTTCAAATCAATGGCCCTTCAAATGAAGGTCAGCATGATTTCTGCAGTTTTTCACATGCTTCTCAGAAACAGCTGAAAGTTGCTTCCAAAGAAGTAGGACATAAACTTGCAGTCTG
>WEIT01026098.1:6621-21748 GCA_013389985.1 Dryoscopus gambensis | reverse complement strand
AGAGAAGTCACCATGGCAGGCATGGGGAGGCATACTTGCCCTGGCAGATCTGGGAGGTCATGGTTTGTTCAAGCCTCAGGCTACTACTGCATGCCTGAAAAATGGACAGAAGATGAGTCTGGTTTTCAGGGTGATTGCATGGAGAGAGACCCCTTGCTGTAAGCAAATTTAAAGAAGCTTCTTGGAAGACTTTAAAATCAAGGTTGAGACCTACTATTAGGATCACAGCATTTCTGTCTCACATGACAAGTTGCCTATTTGATGTTTCATTAAAGTTCAAGTTCTGAGACAAATGGTTATCTAAAGATCTCTTCTTTTTTTTTTTTTAATGAGAATTTAAGACACATTGCCCTTTCTGTATACAGTAGATGCAGAGAAAGAGACACCTCCAGAAGGTGATTCATCTCATCCTAAGATAGGCATCCAAGATAGGTCATAAAATTTGCCTCCAGCGGTGTTTATTTTCTCCTATACTAACTATAAAAGAAGCCTTGGTTGAATAGGTCATACTTAGATGTCCAATTTTCAGACAGCTGGAAGCCATCTGAAGGCACTGAGAGCCTCAGTAACAAGACCAGTTAGCCTGGGCTTTGCATTGTGCTAATGGGATGCACATGGGTTTTGACTCCTTGAAGACTGAGCAGAGCACTCAATGACTGAAAAAGACTATATAGGCACACCCTGTAAGAGATTATCTGAGGGAATTCCCTGAAGAGAGAATGTTTTATCCTACCTGCAGCAAACCTTGAGCAATAGTGGCAAAAATGCTGTAAAGTACTTGGGAGAAGTGATGAATACGTGAAGAAAACTACAAAGATATCTCCCAAGGAACAGAATTTCTTTATCTGTCCTGACCTCAGTATAGCCACAGGGAACAGGAATTCCTCCAATGCATCTACCACCCTGAATGAAGTGAAACCAATGACAATGAAATATCTGCAATTTCCAGGCACATTTGCCCTAGGGGTTCAAGTGGTCACAACAGGTTTCCTTCATCACTCCAGTTTTTACAACATGCATAACAGAATAAAGATTCTTCCACTTCAGTTTATGGCTTCTTGCACAAGACAGTGAATACTAATTGTTGGCCACGTTTATGACAGTGGTGTCCCCAGCAATTCGCGAGATGAGTGGACTATCATCTCGGACTTCACAAGCCACTTCTAGGTTTCATGGTTTTGACAGCTAAGATTTATAACTTTTAGGATTAACTCAAAGATGCACCTGCTTTCCCAGGATTTGACTGAACAGAGAAAGGGTGGATGGACTAAGTGAATGATGGCTTTTGGGTGGACTCATGTGGAGATGTCAAAAGATTCTCTAATGGAGGCTGTGCAGCATAACTGGATAGCTTAGTGGTCATCGTGCTGTGCAGAAAGACTTGGTCTGGATGATCCAATGCACTTTAAATCACTGTTTTCATCTTTCAGTCCATAACTTATTCAATATGTGCAGTCTAAGAGGTAACCACAATAAAAAACTAGACAAAAAAATACTGTGAAATAACCTCAGAATCATCAGTCTGAAAAAGATAAGCTTCCTTGACTGGTCAAACATGAGTGGGATAAATGGTCTGGCATTTCTGTTCAGCTGTTCATTTGGGAGCTCAAAACCCAACTTGATAGTGCTGTTGTATGACCTAAGAGTTGCTGGGAAGACACACACCACATAATTAGCTAAACTATTGAAGCTGGGTGTAGCATAAGGAAATGAGTGCCTCATCCATTTCCCTCACCTACAAGGAAAACATGCTCTGCTTTGTGCATTACCATTCAGCACAGTTTCACTCAGCGGTCATTCAGTGCAGACCAGAAATGCTGGGTCAGCATTGCACCCTGAAGTATATCTGGATGCACACCATGCACTGCCACTCTGGCAGGTCTGATAAACTGAATTTATTCAGAGCAACAACATACACAATACCCAGATGCCCAGAGCCCTTCAAACAGTCCTGCCTACTTCTAGCAGGAGCTATAATGAGATTTTCTTCACAATGTTCTTTGACTAATTGCAGCCCAAATTAACCCTGAAGTAATTTTAAAGGTATCTGAGACTGATGCACTAGAGGTATATGTGACCTAAACAGTCAATAGGGAGAACCAGACACTTCTTAGAATGCTGAATCACATTCCAGAGGTGTCTTTCTTTCTTTGATGACTCCCTGGGGCCTGGAGCAATGAAGTTTCTGGCTTGCATGCTTCAGCTAAAGGTGTTTGGGGGAGGAATTCAGGCCATACCATCCCTGGTAGAGGAGGACAGAACAGGCCAGACTGCATTCCCTTGAGCAGCTTTCTCATGGAGCCCCACGGGGCCTGGCTACGCAGTCTTCACCAACAAATAGAAGAGATCTGGGACCTGGTCCCAGGTCAAGTGATGCTAATTGCCTCGCATCCCCTCTGCTCTGGGCTGGTTGCCCCTACAGCTGGTTTCCTCTGGGCAAAAGCAACTGGAGCAGCCCAAGCAGAGACCAGTAGCAATTAAACTGTGAACCATTAATGCTCAAGCTTGGTCTATGGCCTTAGCTGACTTTTCCTGTCTTGTTATTGCCCTACACACTAGTACTTAGATTTTTGAGAAGTTCTAAAAATAGCATTCCATTAGTCTCTTCCAATATTAGTCAAGGATGCATTTACGCTAACAAGGATTTGTGCTTCAGGTTCTTTAGCAAAATACCTATCAAGCCTTCCCATTCACTCCTTAGCTACTAGTACAGATAATTAGTCGAATTTTGAAAAATCATTGTATATTTGGACAACATGCTCTTCCATGCTGCCTCCAGCTGGTCATCTGAACAACTCTAGCACAGGAAGGTACTTAATTCCCTCACCTGAGTCTTTTTGACTGTTTTAGTTAGTATTTTGGCTGTATACATTTCTGCATCAATTGTAAATTTTAGATTGTTTTTAGAATTCTTTGGAAAAAATGGCAAGTTTGGCATAAAAAGGCAGTGAAGAAACCATTTTGAGAAACCCTGCCCTTACACTGTAGCCCAGCGTTACTCATTCTACTGTCACTGGCAGATGGTTCATGAAATATTTATTGAGAAATAACAAATAATAACAACAACATTGACAACAACAGCTTATTTATACACATCTTCCCACAAGCTATTGAATGAAAACCTTTTCCCCTGTGAGGACTGTCAGACAGGGTGCAAGCTGTCCAAAGATTTTTTTGCAGTGTCTGTCCTTGGAAGTGTTCGAGACCCAACTGACTGTGGGCCTGAGCAACCTGGTCTGGCCACAGAGCTGCCTCTGCTTTGAGCAGTAGGTTGGGCTGGAGGAGTCCTCCAGTGCTATGATCCCATAATCCTATAAAACCAGTGAGAGTGAGAATACATAACAAACAATATGTCTCCTGACATTTAGTCCAATATTGATTCAATTGTAAGTGAAAAATACCATAGCAACACAGCACAAGATGATTCCTGTGTCTAATTGAAGAGATGAGGTGGTTAGCACAGGAAAAAGTTTTTGTAGAAAATCTGATCTTAGTCATTAATTTACTGGATGTTTTTTTTTTTTGGTCTAACTCATGTATTTGCATACTTTGAGTGCTGTTTGCAAATTTGTAAGAATTGTTGTCAGAATCTTTCCAAAATGTAAAGCAGCTTCATCTGGATACATAAGTTTGCAGATTTCAGTAACTCCATTACATCAAGGTTCAGCCAACTTCAGTTTATTTCCACGTCAGACAAGTTATCTATATTCCTTTATTTTCAACACAAGAGCATGGCCTGTATTGCATAAATGTTTGTGTTTTACAGTTTACTTATAGACTTGTTGCACTGAAGTGGTTCTGTGTTTTGTTCCATAGTTCAGTGCTTGAGTCATTAGAAATGGTCCATTTGTTTCAGATTTTTTAGCCTATTATTTAACTAGAAATTGATCTGACACATTTTTGCATATTTTTTCTGAGACTGGAAAATATTTCAATGGGAATAATCACATGCTCGTCTTGGACTCATTTACATATAGATAAGAATCACACATTCAAAATGCTACAGATAGTGAACATGACTGTTATAGCTAAACATGCTGTTTTCAGATCAAAGGTGAAGTATATCTGTCACCTGGAAGAGACAGTTCTATAATTGTGTGGATAAAGACTCTTGAAAGGAATCCTGCTTGTTCTGGTATACGGTTATTGGTCTCTTTCATTGTAACCGAGTCCTTTGGGGATAGGCAAATTACCCAGGAACATGGGGGAAGAATTGTGCTTCCTTTATCTCTTTTTCTCTTTCACTTGTGTAACTGATGAAAAGTAATCCCTGATCCATGGAGCCCAGTGAATCAAGCAACCTACAACAAGAGCAGTGTCAGCTGCTCAGTTCCCTGAGCACAGCACAGGGAGATAGTCTGAATGCCAAGATTTTGTAAACAGCAGGAAAAATTAAAAGTTGCTTAATCACATGCTGCCTGCCTGTATTCCCTATTGTCAGGGGGATGAATCTCTGTCCTTTCTCTTTCTCTACTGAGCTGCTGCTTGGTGCTGCTATCACACACCAGAAGTGTTTTGACCCAGAGGTATTTCCAGATGGTTTGATATCAGAAGCAGAATGCCTGAAACTCACCCAGAGCTTTGTGACTGTTGTGTTCAGTAGCAAATCTGTGTTTATGGGGACACTGTCAATCATCTCACTGTACTGGCCCAGATCATCACACTCACAGAGGCTGAGGGCAAAGGAGGAACTCTCAGTATCCCACTTCATCTGTAAACTGCCTCACATCAGGACCTTGGTCTGTAGTGGCCCTTCAGTGCGCTGCCCATGCAGGATTAAGAGGATTAGCATCACAGAAAATCATACCATAGCAATTGAAATGTTTTCATATAATTTCAAGTATTTTCCATGGCATATGGGATTCAGAGAAATCTGGAATTTAAACTGACACTGGCAACAAAGAGATTCAGTCAGCAATTTCTACTCACTTCTCAGTTCGATAAAAATCATCATTGTTCGGTCTGAGTGAAGAGTGAACAAAAGGCCTTGAGTCATCCCCTGCAGTGTTAGCTGTCAAACCATCAATGAAATATTTCAGTCTGTGTCTCTGCTTCTTAACCACTTGTGAACGAACAAATACTTCTTTAATTTTTCATGAACGAATTCTCCTTATCCCTTACTTAAGGTCTAGCTGGAAAAAAATAGTGAAAAGGAGTTTGAACTTGTACGATCAAGTTGATTTTGCATTACGAGTAGGCCAAAGTGACTTGTACTCGTAACAATGGGAAGTGTATTAGATAATCACTCTGCTGATGTGCAGTTCAAAAATGACTTGGTAAATACCTTTCCAAATTCTTCTAAAAGTAAGCAAAAAACTTTCCAAAGTCAAGAAAAAAATGTTTACTCATTTGATGTCTATCTAACAAAGGTAAAAATGAAGAGGCAGGAATCTAACAAGTGCTGAATAGAAAAAAAAATCATTTCAGGAGTCTGTTGGTGACCTCAGTGTGTGGTTCTCCTTTGAAAAATGATTCTCTAAAGTTTTTCCAGTTCCCATCCTGCACCCCAAGCTCTGTCCCTCTCTTTGCTCATTATTCCCAGTTTTAAAGATTGTGTGGGCTAACTTAAAAAAATTAAAGAAATCTTTTTTAAATGGGCTTTCCCCCCCTGCCCCCGATTGTAGTCCAACAGAAAACAACTATAGGCCTCCCCAGTTGGTTTCCCAGCTCCAGAAACATGTTTGCCAATTTGCAGTTTATGTAATTTGCACTTCAAAATGTGGGCACATAACCTCAATGCTCTCAGAGTTGTGGGAATAAACAGAATTTCTCCACAAATCTTCAGGGGAACTTTTAATCAAAAGTCTGCCTGGGGCCGGATGTTATCATGCAACATGAAGAAGCAGGATTGTGATAGATCTACTCCCAGAAAGGTTTAATCAAATCTGTTCAGTCAGAGTGCTCTACCCTTGAGTCACTGATGGGCATAGACAATGCAGGAGTGTTGCAAGAATGTCCTTAAAGAAGCACGGCACTCTCTCGTCCCTCGCATTAAACGTGGACAGCTTATAACACCAAGCCCTGCCTGCTTCTTGCTCCTTGGGTGATGTGTGCTCGCTCCCCCTTCTAGCTCCAGAATAAACAAGGTGGAATGAATTCAATATCCTTTAAAGTCGCATGCATTTGCATGTGCCTCTGGACAGTGTTTTCAAAACTCATTACTCCACAAATGAAGAATAATAAAAATATTTACCCTCATCAAAAGAGTAACCCCGAGGAAAAATCCATCAGAAATAGGACACCAACAGTACAGCGTTTTTATTTATAAGTTTGTAGAGCTGCATATGTAGATCTGCATATGAATTTGATATTTTGAGTATTTAACTAAACATTTATTAATACTACTGAGATCTAATTTGAATCTCAATTACGCCGGTGTTATTCTGAAATAACTCCATCAAGTTAATGTTTTTGAATCCAGCAATCCATTAACACCTTCAGTCTGGAATTTGCCCAAGCTTACACTTTTTTATCTGAGATTGTGGAATGAAGGCTCATGTCTGGAAGAGACACTAAAACAACCATTAGCAAACTGCTTAGGATGCCAAGGCATCAGAAGGAGATTGACAGTGAAAAGTGGCATAAGAATTTGCTCCTCAGAGCAAAGACAGTGGGACAACTTATCTGTGGTACTGAAAAACACAGAGATATATATATATTTTTTTCCCCCAGGTATCCAGGTTCAGAAATGAAGGAGCATTTTATACAAAGTGGTAAGTTGCAAGAGTGAGGCACAAAATCTCTGTCACCAACTTCACCTGGAGATGCATTAGCCCTGTGCAGTAGAACTCGGTATTAATCTCACCGTGCCCTCGTTCAGCAGGACCAAACTGCGCTAAAATTAATAGGAAGTTCATTTTCACCACCTGGTTGTAAAATTAATTAAGTGCACTGGTTGGGCAATGATTGGTACAATATTTATTTTAACATTTTCCACTATTTCTTAAACCAAACCATCTTCTGCTTAAAATACATGGAACACTGAACTTTTAATAAATATGACTGTGTTGGAATGTGGTTACACTACTTCATGTGTATAAGGTAGGGGATTATTTTGAAGAAATAAGAGGACTCAAGGTATTACAAATGATTTCTCAGTTCAGTAAAGGAAAACATAACTTTTAGGAAAATGATTCACAGTAACTCGGGTTTTGGTTTTCCTCCTACAGGAAAAGTACAGGGTAAGTAGGGATAGAGCTGAGTAGGAATTTTCAACAATTCAGACTTTCAGTTGAAAATAACGATTAAGTCAAGAGAAACCTTAGCTTGGAAAAGATTTGGTTTTAACAGTTTTTTCCCTACCCACAGGCTTTTAGGAATTATTTTCCAAATGTGTTTTTCTGTTGTGAATAACTTTGGAAACAGTAGTCAAAAAAACCTTACTTTTAAAACAAGAAAAAGTGAATCCACAACAATTTCTAGAATGTGACTGTTCTATAGGAAAGCTGCTAAGAATTGAGTATCTTCTTGTTGACGCTACACATATTTCCTTTTAAACAGTTTTTCAGATATATATGAGTAATTTTAAAGTCCGTCGGAATACCAGGAGTGTTGGTATGATCCCTGCTGCCCCCTTGGCACAAAAAGCCTCACTAACAGTAGGAAGCACTTGATGCAGGGAAAAGGGAGCTATCCCAAAATGTACAGTGCAACCACCAGAGCCACCAAAGGTTCATGGCTTTACCTCTTTGTGCTCAGACATGGAGCCCCTTCAGAGAGCCTGTGAGAAGGCAGAGGGGAGACAGTTTCACCTGCAGCATTTTAAATCATTCTGAGCAGGATAGATTTACAGTACCCCTTCAGGCTAGTGTAAAGGAGATGTACTATCCTGCAAACAGGGACTAGAGATGTTTTACAAATTGTAAAAACAGGGAGACAAAGCCAGAGCAAAGTCAGAAGTGAAATCTAGCCAATCTTGCAAACTGCTTGATTATTCAGTCCCAGAGTAGGAGAATGCATCCCCCGAGTGAGCAACCTTTGAACCCATCTTATGCTAAGTTTCAGACTCCATTGATGATGGCTGCAAGTGTAAGGAGTACAGGTTTCATCAAAAGTCTGCGAGCACACATGAAAACACAGCAATTACAGAGGACAGGAATGAAGGGAAAAGCATTGACTTGCTGTGTGAATGTGAAACAGATCTTGTATCTTTCATAAATATTTACAAAGTAATTAGAAAAAAGGAAAGAAAAATACACATCAACAAATGAGGCACATCAAAACACTGTTACTAAAGGTTGCATTTCAAAAAAGTTTGGGAGAAAGAGAAGCGCAGCTGTAGTCTGTAGAAAACTTCATTAATGTTTTCAAATCACTCGTAGGATTTAGGTGCTGAAAGGCATGCTAAATTGGGATTTATACATAATCAGATCATTGAAAAACATACAAATGGCTGCCAGGGAAAAGTACAATGTTCACTTTTGAAATTACAAAAAATCCTTTGTTTCAAAGAGTGAATTGACTAAAGTTTAGTTTCAGTGAAGCATGTTTTTGCTTTGGGTGTCATTATTTAGTTTGGCCTCCTTGCCAGAGAAACCTTTTTACTGACTGCAGTTCCTTCAACTGTTGTTTTTATTCTCCAGCAACTCAAAAAAAAAAAGAAAAAAAAAGGAAAAAAAAATCAAGTCTGCATCAGATGCTTCAAATTTAAATGAGAGCTGCTCTGTTTACCTTTAATTTTGAGATGGCAGTGGGGGTGAATTGCATGGGGCTTGATTGCTTGCCAGGATTTCTCAAACAGATGTATTTGAACCTCCTCACTTAAATAATCTGGAAAATCAGGTTGGACTGGTTGAATCAAAATGCTGGCAAGTGGGTAAAGAAAACATCCATCCATCTCTCCATCCAGGCACCTCTAAAACTCCCATCGCCGTGGTATCTGCGCACCTTCAGCAGCAATGTCATGCAGCAGCCTCAGATTCCACACACCACCAAACATGCCCTTGGCAAAAGCCCAGCAGCTTTGCCAGAGATAAAGGATTATGGATGTTATGCCTGTGCATACTAAAGAAAGGATTTTTGCACTTTAACATCAGTTTCTGAGGTTTCTATGGTTAAGATATTCAAGCACACACATATCCTAAATCTTAGGACTTAGCAATGATGAATAGCTCTGAATGCACTCTTACAGTACATTCATTGAAGCCTTGTGATTAGAGAATGAATAAAACACATATTTCCTTTTATAGATAGATGGAGGTAGGAGGTGGTTTTTCAAATGGTTACTAGGTAAACTTGTTTGTCATAATTTTGTTTTCTTTTTCTATGTGAGAGCTGCCTGTCTCAACACCTGTAGAGACAGGAATTATTTAGATCAGAATACACTCCAAGGAGGGGGGAGGAAATGGGGACAGAACTGAACTCTATGTTTGGACATCCACCCTTGCTGAAGGTAGTTCCCATGGATACAATAGAAAAATAAATTTCTCTGCAAAGAATGAAGTTCCAGTAGATAAGGGGCATAATGTGTCCTGTACAGTAAGAACAAACTGTGATCCTCCTGAGCTGCACAGTCTGTAAAGGATATTTGAGAACAATACAGAGGGCAACCACAACCTGTATCCAGGAGTAGCATGATATGAAAAGGTCTGAATAAGGACCTTGAGTCATTTTTCCCCGTCCCCCACCCAAACTTGGCATATTGGCATTAAGCTAGTTTACAGGTACACAAACAAACAGATAGGATACTTCATGGGATTTTATATTGCATGAACTTTGTAATGACTTAAGAATCAATTTGTTGCCAAGAATCAGAACAGGAAAGAAAAGAGTATCTAACTTTTCGGTATTACATGTTTATAGAGATGTACACGGTCTGAAGCATTAGTCCTTTGCATCCATGCACTCTGAGCAACCACTACTGGTCTCCTAGCTCGCATTTTCCTTGTGTTCTACCAGGTCAAGAGTCTACTTCTTTCTTCTATTCTATACAGTTAAGCTGTGGAAGTCCTTCCCACAAGATGCTGCAGATGTGGGATCTTAAATGTGTTCACACAAGATTGATCGAACACGATACACAAACATTCTGAAGGCTATTAAACACAAAGCTACCACCACTGGCTTGGGAAACACCTCCTGCCTCCATGAGGAAGGCAGGAGAGGTCCTTGCAGCCACTGGTGGAGGAAAGGTATGGGAAGAAGGACTTTGGTCCGACCACTAGAGGAGTTCCTACTCTCTGCCCTGTCTCACAGCTTCACAGAACCATAGCACACGACAACTCTCCTAAATTTAAACACTTAACTGAGATTCTCCAGATAGGAAAGGAGATGCACCAAGGTGCACCCTCATAGCCCCTGGCTGAGAGGGAGACACCCACTACACCCCTACCTAAAACCTGAATCGCTCTCTAAAAAAACTTCTCTTTCCATTGCCAGAGACTTAGGGGCAGCAGTGTTTTCAATTCCCTCATGGTCTAAAGGCTTAAATTTAGGTAGGATAAATCTAGGCCTATATTGTCATGTGAAATTCTCACCATGAAATTGCTGGGAATGGACGCATAGAAGCTGTCTACAACAATAAACATGCACCACAGAGGAACCAGGTTTGTTCCAAACTGTGGAGCCTAAGCCTGCAAATCTACCTGGAAAAGTCTGACTTCTGAGAATTTAGGTTTCATATGTTTAATACATTTTTCATCTGTGAAATAATACATTTTTCATTTCATTTGCATCTTCAAGTAACTGCAAAGCTGAAAAGTGTTTTCAGAAATGCATTTCAAGAGAAAACAGCAATTTGTTTTCTTTTGAAAGTCCCCAAAGGTCACTAGGGAATAGCTTTCATTTGCAGATTTCCTGACAAAAAAAGGAAAAAAAAATAATAGAAACATCAGACAGAACAGTCTAAAAATTCTTATTGTGGTCAAAAGCCACTTTTCAATTTAAAAAAATGCCAATGACACAATGTCTTCTAGTTCTAATATCCAGTTTTGAAGTACTTACTGAGATAAGTGGTATCACTGATTTTGTTAAAACCATGTGTAAATAAAAACAATTGTTATTTAAACATGTATATAAAATACCCTAAAATTATGGTTTTGAAAATGATACAGTGTTTTTCATTCATGTTGATGAAATCTGAAGTCTTTCAGCATCGTGCGTAACTCAGGTCCCTCAGCTGTTACTGACAGCGATGTTTCATACATCGTTATTGTGCTGTTACTGCTTTATATTGAAATAATGCCTAGACCCCAGGCCTAGAGCATTACTCCAATGCATAAAGGTAAAAGGGAAGGACAGTTTGTAAAAGGTTTCAGAGAAATCACCATGACACCTTGCAATGCAAATGTAAACAGCTTTCGGTTTGGCTGAGTATTAACACAACTATGTGGCCAAGGTTGGGGCACTGGAGTTTTGTATATGCTTATTTAATTCAGGCTGTACTTTGTTAGTTTTATTTATATGGAGGAGGAGTAGTAGTGCAACCCCTGTCTGAATTAATGAAATATTTATAGAGCATGAAGCTGATCATGAATAAGGTCATGTTTACAACGAGAATAAAAGATGATGCAGAGAACTCAAAGCCAGTTCTGAGGCCTGAAAAATGGTACAATAAAGTCAGACCAGTGTGACAGTGTGAATACAACAGTGTAGAACAGCAGAACTGGAGACTGGCAATCCCTGAACCCAGAAAAAGCCGAATACTTGTCATAAATGGAGCAGCCAGAGCCCATGCTATGAAACACATGGCTCCATCTCTCTTCCAAGCTGACTCTATGGCTCTAAGAATCAACTCTTCATTTCTATGTGCTTTTTTTACATCTGCAGAGGGGTAAGGCTGCGTTGTAGCCTACCAAAGGACTGCTCCTGCACAAAGAATGGATGTTGCATGCTCCTCGGTGTGGCCTGACAGGGGATGGGTGGTGTTTAAGGACACAGAGGATGGCGGAGGCAGCCCAGTGCCATTTAATGTAGTTATACTGTTTCTGGAGCAAATTATCCCAGAGTAGTGGCCCGGCTTTATTTCAATGGAGATTCAGGACCCAGGAGCACCCTGGAGAGTTAAGCAGTTTGGTAGAGTGGCTATAGCCCCTGCTGCTTGCCAGACACAAAGCCCCAGTCTGGGAGGATCCCCTGCCTAGTTCCAGCCTCCTCCTCTGCCCAGCAAGTCCTAAAGACACCTGACATGAGGCACTATACAGCTGCCAGGCTGAAGGGGACACAAAGCCAAGAGCTCACCATGCCACACTCCACTGTTAGCAGCTGTGGAGAAGCCTCAACTGAAACACACTGGTCCCTAAAGAGTAAAACAGCTTGCTTTCCCCTCTGCTTTTTTCCTTTCCCCCAAAAATATCTCCATTTTTTCCCCAAACCTATCTGGTTTTGAGGGTACTCCCTTCATCTCCCTCTTTGTGCTGAAGATCTGTGGCTGATGTGTGGACTGCTGTGTCTGAACAGTTCCCAGCCATCTTGTTACCAAGACTTAGGTCACAAACCTTGAAACTAAATGGAGGAAAAATATAAAGGGTTAGTTCAAAACTAAGTGTGTTTCCTTATTGTCTCAATTTTTTTCTGTAAAAAGGTGTATGTTTAATGTCCCTGGTTACAGACTCTAATGTTGTTTTGTAATTCAGATACTGTGTCAAAATATGTATTTGTTTCTCATCTCTGTTCGATACAAAATAGCCAATGAAACAAGAAACTCTATGTGAAAAACAAAAGATTCTAAAGTACTACAGCCTAAGTTCCATTGTTACAGCAAGAATAACAGCCCCATAATGATAGGAAAGATGCTTCTACCCAATGTCAGATGTGATCCAGTCATTAAAATGCTTCTCATGCTCAATACAGTAGAATAAATAATGGACAGGACATTCTTCGTCTCACACTGGCGTACACGTGAAAGGTGAGATGAAGAGGCTGCCTCCAAGTGTTTGTTTCTTTACCCTGACAATAAAGGGAGTATAGAGCAATGCAGATGTCTATATTACAATGTTTGAAGTTAGGTGTAAACAAAATATTTACTTCTGGACTAGGATGTCTTGGTGCCATAAATGCTCAAAACTCTTCTTTCATACCTGCTAATAATTATGAACTTGGCCCAAATATCAAAGATATTTAGAGATGAAACATATTTTAGACTATTTTTTTTCTAATTTACCTTCTGTGTTGTGGAGGGTTCAGCCTTCAAGGCACATTTCAGTCACATATTTAAACTCTCCCTCATAATCCAGGCAAAGCTGAAGTCTAAAAGTCTCAAGTAAGCAAATTACTCTGGAAAGTCAGGTTTCACTATTCCTCTTACCTTTGCTAAGATTTATGGCTGGGTTTATAATGTAAGAATTTGAAAGGTTTTTTCTAGAAAAATGCATGTGGCTTCTCTGAAAAGATTAAAAATCCTGTGTCTCTTTTTCACAGTGAGTACTGTGAGATGAATAATTTCGGAACAAAAAGAGACGTGGTTGCAGAGCTGCAAACACTTACACAACGTATTGCTTTTTGAATAGCACGTAGTCACTGTGGATCCTGTCTGAAGAAAATGTTGCTAGGTGGCTGATAAATAAAAACAAAGTGCGTTGGATGCGTAGCTGAGTCTGAACATGAATTTTCAGAACTAGCAAATGAATATGCCATGAACAAAGGAGCCAGCAAGGAAAAACAGAAAAGTTTCAGAGTAACCAGAGTTACTTGCATTGCTTTCCAAAGGTAATTAGGCAGTCAGGCGCAGCAGCCGCCACTGTTATATGGCTGCAAAATTAAGACAATCAAGGCAAAGGCAAGTTAAATTTAAGGTGGAACTAAAGCAGACTTCTAACACAGAACTTCAGACTCAGTCAGTGCAAATGGTGGCCTTGGAATAGGCAGTAGAATTAACTTAGGTAAGGGATAAAACCAGGTGCATGGACAGCAAGAAAGAACATTTGAAATTATTTATTCTGAGATAAGTGCAGTCTAATTCTATACAGTTAATTGACACAAGGTATATAAATACTCTTTTAAAGTGATAACCTGCAAAATTCAGTCAATCTGGGAGATCTTACACATGTAGAACTTGAATTCACAAGTTTAGCAAACGGAGGTGGGTTTTTATTTTTCCATAGAATAGAATTAAAAGTTGGTAACTATCACCTCAAAGTTATTATTTCATTACTCTAATCACAATTCCATATTATTTTTCTGTAGTGGGACCCCAAAGTGGAATCAGACAATGCCTCTAATATAATAACTATAATTTGTTTGTATTGAGAAATTTCCAATTTATTTTTTTTAACTGTAGTTTAGCACAACGTACCTACAGACCTCACACATGGACAGATTTTCTCTCTTAAAGCAGAAACCATCTCTCTGACTTTTGAATTTCACTGATGTAAGAGTACAGCAGTATGCATTTTAAAGCAAGTAAAAAACATTTCCTTCTTTCCGTGGAACTGAAATTTCCCCTCAGAGTGATGGCAGAGAAAAAGGGATGTTCAGAATAGGTGACATTCAGCCACATGGAGGGGTGAATTTTAAAGGCATCTTATGCAAAACATGCATTCAATAAGTATTTTTTTAAAAATGTACAGCTCTGCTGGGCTAGAAACAAGAACTTCATATTAATGCTTATAGTTTAAGAGGTCCTTCAATAAATATTTGCCTCCAGAATTGTGACACTTTTATACTTGGGAGTAGAGATTTTTGAAGATTTTTATGGTTCTTCTTGACCCCTGAAAGGTTGGATTCATGGTAAGTAGGGCATGTGATTTTCAAGGCTACATACCATAGTCTCAGTAAAAATAGGCGAAACTTCCTCACTGTTCTGATGGTTACAAACCTCCTTCTAATTTCCAGCTTCAATTTATTCACAGTGAGTTTATACCATTTGTTCTTGTGCCAACCTTATCCTTTATTTATAATAGCTTTTCAACCTCCCTGTATTTACCTGTCTAATGTATTTATAGAGAACGATCACAAGTCCTCTCAGATCTTTGCTAACTTTTTCAGTGTCCTCTGGTAAAATGCATTTAAAAGGTTCTGCTCCTACATACACTGCACATTCAGAATACATATTATGGTATAATTTTTCCTGCCACTTAGACAGAATGATCTCCACAGTTTATCCACAGGTTTCTACTGCTGCATACACCCAGCTTGGGTGTTTATTTCCTTACTAATACAGTCTCCTTTACATCCATATACCTGTATACTATGT
>WEIT01026097.1:963-22274 GCA_013389985.1 Dryoscopus gambensis | reverse complement strand
TCCCCTAGCACAACTCGAGGCCATTTTCTTGCATTCTATTGCTTGATACGTGGGAGAATAGACTGTCCCCCAACTTTCCACAATATCCTTTCAGGTAGTTGCAGAGATCTAAACAGGATCTGGACTAAAAGTGTAGTTTAAGTGACAAATATTACTCCAAACCTGTGCATTAACACTAGAACTGCATGATAAGCCTTAAAGGAGAATCTTTAGGATCATAGAACTGATTAGGTTAGAAAAGAACTTCAAAATTTTTAAGTACATATAAGTGCTGTGCCCCACTGTGTTGGTGGAAAGAAGCACCTGAAATTACTGAAGGATGAAATGTGGGTTGGATTCTGTTTCTGCACACGTGTAATACACACACGTGCAAGCACACACACACATCCCCCCTCATAGCCCTGAAATCCAAAAGACACTTGCAGGTGAGTCGTGTTATTCCACTCCTATTGTGTTAGCAGGCAGTAGCAAGCAAGGAAGAAGAGTGAAGACCTGCTTAACAAGAACATGATTCAGTCAAAATAGGATGGAAATTACATCTGAGCAAATGTCCAAACATTTCACTTACAAATCAGACTTTTTTGCTACTTCTTGAGGAATAGGGATAACAGCACTGAAAAGCAGAAGCAGTTGATTATTAGAGGTTTCTTAGAGGTTACTGATAACAAACAAAAGGAATTTTTTCTTGCAAGACATTTTTACTTTCATTGTAAACTAGCAAAAAAGAACAATAGACAAAACATTATTCAAATATGCCAGAAGCCTGCACGCTAGAAGAGGGGAATAAGGGGTTTTCTGCATGAAGAAACAGTTTGCTTTGCAATTGTGGGAACTTGAAGATATATGACAAAAAAGAGACATTTATTCGTTTCCTAAAAAACTCAACCAAACAAAAACCTGTACACATTTTGAGATTGTATTGGTTTTCTTGATGGATATTTTCTAGTCTTGAATGGAAGAACTGATTTCTATATATTTTCATTTCCAGCTCCCATAGGCAGGGAGAAAACCAGGAGCTGATGCCACATACGGAAAAGATGGAGAGCCCTCTTAGAAAATGGCTTTCCCATGCTACAGAGATAGGGAGTGTATAATCAATCACTGGTTTTCTAATGTGTTATGTAAATGCTGGAGTTACTGCTATATTACTAGTAAGTCTAGAGGAAATATTTAGGTTATATTAAATAGGGTAATTTCAGTGACTGTTAGGAAACTGTCTCCCCAGTGATATCTGGTAAGTCAACTGAAATACAGTAAATGTCATTTGGTGCTCAGTCTTCTTTGTTTTAATGAAACATGCTTTTAGAAACCAAGGGGACATTCTCTATTACTTAAATCCTTTTCTCAAGAACTGCGAGGTCACAGCTGTTTGCTCATGGAAGTGGGTAGCAGATTCCCTCTAAAAGGGCTGAAAAGCAGGGTGGCTTTTTCCTTCATCCTTACATGGGTGTCATCCAGTGTCACCACTCCTGAGGACAGCTTTGTACATAACCCTGGTAAAGTAAGAGTCTTTCAAGTGTTTTGTTTGTCTTTCTAAAAGGAGGATACCATGAACACTTCTTCCGTGTTTCATTCAGAGAATCAATTTAAATTTGGATTCCTGCTCATCCCTGTCAGAAGCACATGCAGGCACTCAGCAAGCTTGACACTTTTTAAGTACTGAGCTTGTTAGATGGCACACTCCATTTGAAGTAATCCTCACAGTACTGGGTGCATGTGACTCATGAAGACTCTATTACAACCAATCCACTCATAGAATCCATGCGTTTCCAATCCCTGGTGATCCACTCTGATGAGGTTTTACAGTGACACTCAAATACAAAATAAGTTTCTTTGTGTCAAAGAGTTATTAGTGGCAAATCTCATTGTTCTAAGACAGAAACTCTAATGAAATTTTAATGCGCAAAGGACAGCACAATGATAAAACTACACACCTGAAATCTTTGCTTTGCCAAGGTGTCTAATCTAATATTAATAAGTGACAACCACATCAGTTGCACATCAACCCAGTTTCTCTGAAGTGCCCTCTCATAATATGCTGTAAAATCTTCTCTCTCAAACACTGAATCTTCTTAGACAAACAAATCGTAATGTATGCTGTGCTTTTGCAATCTGGCTGTAAGTGAAGAGCATCTCTAAGTCTCCCTGCATGGGTATGCTGGTACTTACAGCTTGCCAAGTTCAATGGGATACCACAACATGGTATTCATCAAGTGCCTCCCAAATTCCCAGTTTGCCTTCTATGCAGTAAAAAACCAACCGGTTTTGTTCAAAGCAGAGCACCTCTTGCACCCCTCAGGTGTTTCTCAAAGGCACTTACATGTCTACCAAATGCTTGTTAAACCAGAAGTTTTTGTGTATGTGGGCATGCAGCACCTCAGTTTACTGGGACCTGGTTGTAGAATGGGTGAGGCAAGGTTCAATGTTGGCTATCTTCTGAGACCTTGGAGAAAACGGATGGTTGATGGAAATCAGCATGGAATTGTTTTGCACTGTGTCTGGGGCAGGGAAGTGTGAGTGTGTATTGCCTCAAGCATGGATTTCTTTCAGTAACGGCATTAAAAGCATGTTTTTCACCCTGAAGCTACCTTACTGTAAGTGCATACCATGTCCAAAGGCATGCAGCATGAAACAACTTGTATACTTACAACTGAATTTCAGTCCTCTGCCTACTAACTTCTTTTGGCTGGGGTGGAGGCATAAACTCCACCACTGAAAGTAACTTTTAAGTGCTCTTTTTGGGAGGAACACTCACACTCCTTTCTAGCCCAAAGTTATCCAATTATCAACTATCAACATTTAGAGCTGGAAGTGGAGGATGGGGAGGGGAGCAGTGGCGAGGAGGAAATAAAGGCAGAACAGTTTAGTCACTATTAAAAGGGAGTCCCTAATATACCAAAATACACCAAAAGGGGAAGCATTTTCCACTTTAGGGGAAATCGTATTCCAATAGACAAATTGTTATTTGGGATAAAGATCTTGAGGCCAACTGAAAAAAAAAATCATATATTGATAATTTGATAGTGACTAGAATGGTGCCTATTGTCTGTGTGAAGGTCTTAGATATTCCAACATATCCTGCATCCTGCATCCACAAACTGCAATTTGTGGAAATATTTCTTAAGGCCACAAAACCTGCACCCTGTAGACAGTATAAAGTTAATGCTTAGTTTACACAAGAAACAAGCAAGATAGGAAAAAAAAGATGAATGTAATTACAGCCAAATTTACAGAAAACAAAAAATGGTGAAAAAATTCCCCAGCACACTATAAGGACTGGCAATACTTATTCAGCTGTCAAAGTCTACAGCAAGTGTTCTTGCTCTCCTCTGTCTGGGGAAAGCTCCAGGTCACCTGCACAGGGTCTGATTTTGAGAGAAAGCACATCCTCAGGTGTGCTCCCAGTTCTTCAGGTAAAGGAGAAAATTCATATGTCTGAACATAACATTCATGGATGTTGCCAGGCAAAGGATGACCTTAGGACATGGGAAGATTGATGTTTAATGCAACCAGAAACTTAAGCACTATGCCACTTTCTCAGTGAACATCAGGGATATCTTTCAAATGGTTCCTTTATTATTCTACGTGGTAAAGTGTACACAGCACATAGGCACAGAAAATGCTCTTGCCCTCTGTGGCCTTCACAGGTCTCCCAGAACTCTCACTTTGGGGGCAGATTCACATTAGCAGGTGGGCCAAAGCACCTTTGCATGACCAGGCATCTCCAGAGCCTCCATGGTTTGGGAGAACACTCAGTGGTAGAAGGGGAATGCTTCAGAATGCTCTGAAAAGGTTCCTTCTGTAGGAGATGAGAGATTGCTCCAAAAGAATGTATGTGCCACCTGCCAGTCATTGAAGTTCCCAGCAACCCATGCTCAGACTCCTGGCTTGTTCAACTGGAGGGAGAGTCAGAGCCAAACCAAACCATGGTGACTGGCAGGAGAGCATAAGCTGTCAGCTGGAAAGCCATGGCACCAACTCAAAGAGAGCACATCTCAATATATTACAACGCATTAGAAATATTAAGGCACTTCAGCTTGTGTGGTTTAGAAGTTATGAGCACAAAGGGCATTTGCCTTTTAATAATGTTTTTATGAGCCGCTTGAGTGGCTTGCTAGCAGTTCAATATCCACCACTGCATACCATTACTGCTGTATTTTCTAGAAGACTGCTTGGGAGACACAAGAAAGAAAATTACTGTGATCAAAGTCAAATTACAATACACAATTGCATTTCTGTGAATGCTCTACCCAGCTAATACAAATAGACTGGAAAAAATCGATTCAACAAGATCATCAGAAAAACAAAACTGTGCTTCCAAAACCATGCCCCTTGGAGGTATGCTTTTAAATAACTCTGTGCTCCACTTACATGGTTTATAATGTCAATGTGAATTTGAAAAGATTTGTAAAAGGAAATGGTTTTGAGTTCTTCTATTGGGTCTCTTTGTGTGGAGATAATATCACAAAAAATATTTTGTTCTTGCTCAAGACTAATTTGATCATTCTGATATGTCACAAATGAATGGACTCCTGCAAGATAGTGCTTTGCATTTTCAACTGTATTTCCAAATCCTTAAACACCCACTCATTAGTATACCAAATACATTTTCAAATGAGTGCTTTGGTAGGTTAGCATTGTTTTCAGCTAACAATATTTCCACAATACATTTTCTGTGCCTTGCAGAAAATGTTCTTGAAATGATAGTGGTTATAAATTCTTCATATTGCTGAATTTATGAAGTCTGTGGATTATGCTGTTTATTCCTCGCAAAGATTGTTCCCAACCTAAATTATTTCATGATTCGAAGATGTTTGTGAAAATACTCACATCCCTTCTTGACCATTCATTGCTTCAGAAGTAGATAAACATACTTGGATCTTCATGAGTTTTTTCCCACAGTCACATTTTTGGTGTGAATTGTAAATAAACACAAAAGTTTGTATTAATTCATGATTTGGAAGACATTCCAATTTCAGACGTACTTTGCTAGGATGTTGACTGACAGGGTGTGGAAAAGGTGCAAGTCAATTGATTTTAGCCTTCAAATTAGAGTTGTTGTTTACACTCTTTATAGTCAATCAATCTCAGTGAATTACCTGCAGGGAAAATCCAAATATCTGGTTATTAATCTCAAAGATACTCATGCATTTTTGATCAGGAAAAGAAGCCAGAAATTTTGAAAAAACTGATGTCTTTTACAATTTTAGCATGCTGGGGTTTCAGTTTTGGGTTGTGATTGCAACCCTGACACAGATGCTGGCTGGCTGGCTTAGCCCTTAAACTAAAATTTAGATGAAATCCAAATACTTTTGACATTGGTGGGGAACTTTGACTCCATTATAGCAAAGCTCTGTGTAGGTCTTGGAGGGTTCTTGTGCTCTCATATTAGTCTCAGATTGAACTCTTTGGGAAGAGTGTCCACATCCAGTGCTGTCAGACAGGTCTGACCTGGCCACACTGACAGCATCTGATGCACCAGCCCCATGCACTGCCACAGTCCAGACGTGGTGCATGGGGGACATGGGCACAGCCTTTATCCATACTAGTAACAGTGTTTGGGAAAACAGAGCAGCAGCATCTCTAAGTCTGGCTGGAGAAACAATGGTCCTGTTTAATGCATCTTTTCATAAATTACTTTCTTCAAAACAACACATTTTTCAAACAAGGCAGAGTGCAAGAACAGGTGGGATTGGATTCTTGTCTCATGTAGTGAGGCACAGGGAGTCTATGAAAGGCAAGAGGTGAACTCAGGGGGCTCCAGAGTAAAAGCAGACATTAGGATGGTTTAGGAAGGTTATTTTGATAACCTTATGAAGGTTATTTTGATAGCCTTTCCTGTGGCCCAGTGGTGGCCCTGAATATGTTTTGTGGATACACTTGACAGTCAACAGACTGAACCATGCATTTTCTACATCAGCAGCAGTCAGCTTTTGCTGTGCCAATTTATGTCAATTTATAGAAAGCCTTAATTCTTGTTTTGACAGCTACAGAATTGTTCTGTGGTCCTGAAGGACTGATTATGGTTTTGCTACCTTCAGCCTGTTTCAGGCATTCAAATCCTAATGACAGCTGTGCTTTGTTTGTTTTTGGTTTTGTTTTTAATAAAAGGTGCTTGGCAGATAAATTGTATAATCCTTTGGGTCCAACATTTCAGCATTAAGGGGGGAAATTAATTTCTTTCTGAATTACTTGGAAAACATTACCTCTAAATTTATGGATTCCTGTTTGATTCCCTGATGGATATCCAGGTAGGATTGTCATAGAGGATATTTATTTTACAGTTACTCTACATGAGAGTTTGACTTTTATTCTTAAACAAAGGTAGGTGTGTGGAGTTTGCTACCTGGCTTCCTCCCGTCCCAGCAGTAAATGCTGAGAAACAGGATTGCATGAGTGTGGTGCTGCCAACAGCATGGCTATAATGACTGTGCTTTACTTCGAATCACCACTTAGGATCTCATTAGCTCACATTTAAAGACATGACTTTAAACTTTTGACATTAGATGTACAAATACATCGTTAACACCTTTTAGTCCATCATCTGTACTGCAGCACTTCTAGTTGCAATAGAACAGAAATTATTCTGGAAATAGACTATGCATGCACTAAAGTTATATTTAGAAGATCAGGGTTTTTCTCTTCCCCTCTTGCATATTAAAGCAGTGATATTTATTTGCTTAGATTGTCTTTGTGTCACTAACAATAACACTGACACATTTCCTTTTACCCATCTTTGTGAAGGGCTGTAGGACGACACATCCAACATTTTCATGTGGTACTTCATCACCTGCAAATATGTCCAACTCATGCTCATGTGTTTTACAGGTTTTCTCTGGAGAGTCGCTTCCTTTAACTCCATTGCCTAGCTGGTTACCAAATGTTTACAAATGATTAACAGGATTTACGGAATTCAGGTCAAAGATATCATGTGGCGCTACAGACACCTGGTTGCTCTGTTAAGACCAAATGCTTAGAAGTCCATTTTGGCCGTGTTCAGCTCAATTATAGGACTGAGATCCAGACCACACATAATGAATTTTCAGCCTGTTCTGGCACTGCAGCATATTTAATGGAAAACAGCTCAATGTGTGTTTGCCTGATCTACCTTTTCCACATGGTGATTTTACACCGGAATTTGCCAATGAAACTTGCCAATATGTTTTTGTTCATGCTATGAGCAAACATCAGAGCAGAAAAAGCAGATACAAAAATGGAAATGAACATTATTCTACTATTCTGTAATGGCAAGCCTAAGCTTCAACAAAAATTGAGCTGCAGCATGCCATACCACTGCTTGAGCACCTTGGAGTCTGATTTACAGTTTGCCGTGAGGGAAGAAAGAAGGTTTTATCCTTACCATTCCTACTTAGACTAAAGTATCTGCATCAACAGTATCTGAGCCAACCAAGGCAGCATTGTAAGAAGTGTGGGTAATCAATGACTGCAGTGACCTGGGTGCCTGAACTATACCAACAGAAAATACTCTTAGGATAGTCCACATTTTGTAGATGAGAATAATCATGCAGTTGCTGTTGTGACCAAGATATGGACATGCAGTCCTTCAAATACTTAAGGCAAAAAGTTGGCAAAAGGATCAGTATAGAGGATTCAGAAGAAATAGCAGAAGAATCGATACACAAGATGTTGGTGAAGGAAAGAATTAAGATGGACTTGTTTGCTACTTGGTATCTTAGAAGGCAATTTTTTTTTTTCTGGAAAACACTACAAGTACAGGCACCACTTGAAATATATAATTCAGCAATGAATTACAAACAATGTGATTCCTATGTCATTTGAGGAGGCATATCCAGTTTTTTTGAATAATAAGACCACTGCTGATGTGGTGACCAAGCCCTCTTTTTCGCACACCTCCCCACTGTATTTGATGTGCTGCTGCTGTTCCCGCTATCCTGCCCGGTTTTGGTGGGTGCCATGCTTCTTCCTGGCAAACTTGCTGAGTCAGTCTAGCCCCTTCCAGCTCTATCCCCAGAGGAAGAGATATATTAATAAAGGCAAATTAGACAAAACCTTAGTGCCTTTCACAATGGCAGGGCATGTTGAGTTTTAATTCCTAGAGACCTCATCTCCAGCTGTCTTGTAAGTGCTGTTTCTTAAGAGGTTGGTATGGTGCAGTATATGCTTTTCCTGGCCCTTCATCTTTCAGCCTGGATGAGCGATGGAGTGAGGCTAGGGCCTCATTGCATCCATCCTTTACAACATCTAGCCTAACAGGGCCTGCCTCATCTCATGAGAAAGTGGATTTCAGAGCAGAAATATAGGAAATGCAACAAATAAATTAGATGCTTACACAGTTCAACAAAATTTCCTGTCACTTCCTATGAGCCAGAAAGAGAAAGAAAGCATCACTTCTGCCACAAAAAAATCCACATAGCTTTAACAGGTCAATTGAACAGGTTTTCTCTTGACAATTTTCAAGTGGGTTTTGTTTCATTCATTACATTTGGTGTTGTGTTCCAGGCTGCCACTTTTGAAGGAGAAAATGCCCAATAGCAGCACAGTACACATTGCTGGTACCTGTCGTAAAACTGCTGCCTCACGTGTGCTCCAATGCAGGCACTACAATGGAACAAAGTGCTTTTGGGTATCTTTGCTGATTCTCCACACAAACTTAATGCACCCCACTTACACTTTCTGTCCCTTTGCCAGAGATTCTCTGCACTGTGATCCTTGCACTGTGTAAGCACAATCATATCTGCTTCCCATCAATACTTCTGAAATAGTTAAATTCAGGGTTGGCAGGTTCATGGCAGCTCCTGGGGTTGCCAGCCATCCTCCCTATTGGCCCCATCTCCAGCATGGTACCTGGATGCTTGCAGTGCTGGAGCAAGGGGCTGCAAACCACCGTAAACTCAGACAAATGCATCTGGAGAGATTGTGAAGAGGAGTAGGTTGTCAAAGCATGAGGGTGGCTCTTGCACCCAGGCCCCTCGCACCCACCCTGCTCCATGTGCAACCCGTCACTGCACCACGACTGAATGGAGAGGCCATACACCAGCCTCTTGTGGCTCAGGGTTTAAAGAGCTAAAATGTAATAATTTGAAAATGCATCTTCTAAGTATCTTACAAGCATCTTGTCCTACAGATGCCCAGAGCAAGGACACAACCTATTTCACTATCAGCTCCTCAATGAGAACAGAGGGATGGGTATATTTATTAGGTAAGGTGGTTACAAAATTATTTCTAGTGCAGTGAATACTTGCAAAGGCACTGTCCTAGGTTCCAGTGTAAGATGTACCCAAAAGTTTGTATTCTATTTACCATCTTCATAAGTTGTTAAAACCGGTGGGACAGTGTTCCCCACCTCCTTGATGACTCACCCCTGATGAACTCATGGGGTTATCTCTTGTTAATGGGCCAGCTGTTAACTCCAGGTGGGGCAGAGTTCTTATCTCTCCCATGACCCATCCTCCCTCCAGGGGGACATCTTCTGTTAATGGGCCATCACCGTATGACTGATAAGATTACATCCCATTGTGAGATGCTCCGCCCAGAGGGAGGAACCAAGCATTCCATCCTGGATATAAGCTGAGGTTTGGAGCAGCACAGGGAGCCTTTTCCACTGGACTCCCAGAAGAAGACGAGACCCTTTCTACTCTCCCACTGGACCTTCAGAGGAAAGATCAGACCTTCTCTACAGAATCACTGCCTCAACAGAACCATCACTCCAGGAGGACTGCAGCCACCATTTGATTGGACTACTGCCAACCCCCTGACTGTCAGGGGGTCAGGTTTGTACTCTGACTCTGTCAGCGGGTTGTTTTTTTTGTACTATTACATTCATTTTATTTTTCCTATTAAATTGTATTTCTGACTTGAAGTCTCTCACTAGTTTGCTTTCAAGCTAGTATAGCCACCTGTGAAATTTTCAGTGGAAAGCACAGACTGTGGGAGGAGTGGAAGAAAATGAGCTGCAGGGGTGTCTGCAGGAGGTAGGGCAGCTTCTCCTCCTCGCTCTGCCCTGTGCCTGTACTCAAGGCAACCTTCAGAACCCCTAAGAACTTAAATTGCTTGCACCCTCAGGCCTGTACAAATATCAGATATGGGGTTTGCTAACTTGCAAGGCAAGTTCAGAGTATCATCAAGCATGATACAGAGCAGCAAGGGCGGATAGCAGTGGCTGCCTCATCAGTTCAAAAATCATGGACAAGAAATTTTTGTCACAGAGCAGTGATGCCACTTTTAAGGGTCTATCACTCTGTTGCAGGCAGGTGTTAGTGAACCACTGCTTCTGATGTGTCCAGAGGATACGCTCCTTGGGGAGTGCTAGGTGATGGGAATGCACATCATGAGGTCCAAAAAAAATGAGCCATATGACATGCTCAGCCCTGACCAGGAGCTTGCACCCCTTGTCTTGCCTTAAAAAATATTGTGTTGCCTCGTGCAGCTTAGTGCCATCTATGATGCAGAAGAAAATACACCTTGTTAAAAGGGAATCACTCTGTAAGTGACATGAAAAGAGAGAGAGTATTTTAGCAAGAGGCACAGCTTCATCAAGAAGTTGTGGATCACCACATCCAACTTAATAGAACTGTTCTCAGCAGGGGAAAATGTAACTGTAGCTCAGATGACATGTGGAGCTTTTTAAGCCATTGCAGCTTACCAGCAATCTGCTCTCCACTTCTGACAGAAAAGACTTTCATCCTCAGGGTAAGTGTCTTGAGGGAAGAGTGGTGTCAGTACTAATAATCAAATGATAGAAATATTTTCTTGCAGACTTGCTAGCTCAGAATTTTTCTGAACTTTCTTAGTTGTAAAGAAAAGAATATCCTGAAGTCTTCACAAGGAACATCCCTTTGGCAATACCATCAGGTCAATTAATTTCTATGAACATATTATCTGAGACAGTTGTAACCTGTCTATTCCCACGCCAGATCACTAATTACCTCCATTTGCTTTCTATAATGGACTTCTATCTCCGTGGAGGGCTTTTTGACACAAAAATTTGTTTCACTCACAGCAACAGAAAGCTGACATTCGGATTTGTCCCTCCAAGGGCAGTAATTTCTTTTTTACATTTCTGAGACCAGTCATATGAGGCAGTCCCCACCATCCCAGCTATTGCAATCTCCTCCTGAACCAAGTGGTTCCTGGCCTCAAAAGTGTAGAGGTAATGCCTGCACTCAGTCATGGCCAAAAAATATCCAAAGGCATTTTGCTAAGCATGATGGAAACCTGGGTTACGTTGGCCTTTAAGGCCCAGGATTTTCACAGGTTGTTTCAGTACCTGACGTATTTCCCAGCAACAGATGCTGTAGCTCTATATTCAGCATGTTTCAGTCTCCTCAGGGAACAACAGGGTGCTTCTCCTTTTCAGGCATTTTCTTGGCCTTTTTGATAAATGCTGTCTAAAAATGCTGCATTTTGACATGCTGACAGTTTTGTAAAGGCAGACACTAGTTCTGCCTTTCAGGACTGGCTGTGGCCATGGTGGCGACAGAGAGGAGGAAGATACAGATTTGCAGACCTGTGCAATTGCCCAAACCCCAAAAGGCTGTTCTTCCCTCCCTCTGCCCAGGCACAGACATCTTTATTCCCTACCTTCCTCTACTTTTTCTTGTTATTGAAATCTCATGGAATTTTTCTTTTACATTTCTTTATACAAAATCCACTTCCCCTCAAGAGCAAACTTCCATTCCTATCACACTTGTGCCATGTCCTCTCTTCAACAAGGCATTGTTTCATCTGTATCCTTCTTTGAATATACATTTGGCTTAAAAGTCACAAATTACCACTTGCTGGCATCTTTATTTTGTATCAAAAGATAATATATTTCATTAATTGAATTTCTGCCTATTTTTTGAGTAATTAAATGAGCCTATAACCTCACTGTTGCCTAGCAATGCTGACACAGAACCACAGTAAACACATCACTGCTTAGTAAAAAAGTCTAGAAGACTATTAAGAAGGCAGTGGCAATGACAAGCTTGCACACATCTATGAGTGAAGGTTGTTTAGGACAGTTTTCAGAAATGATCTTGGTGCCGTTTGGCCCAGGAACACTCATCACTGAAAGAACACAAGTACCTAACACGTTAGCCACCAGCTTTGTAAGGAGTGGTACTCAAAGTAATGAGGACACTGAGGTTTAGAGCAATGTATTGGCTATGTAAGCTTTCTGTACCTGGCATTCACCTCTTAGGATGGCAATGATGCAATCCAGTGACATGGTTTGAGGTGTAAGCTTGCCAAAAGCAGCTGGGGAATGTGAGATCTGCTGAGATCTCGTTGCTGAAACCAGCTGACTTCCATTCACTGACCTCTATTACAGCAATTCAAACTACATGGCAAATGAGGATCTCAAGATACTGTGGTCATGGATGTAATTGCATCTGAGACGATACAAGGGTCAGGAGGATTAATCTACCAGTGGCAAAAGGTCTGCTGGCAATTCATGATCTCTGTACCAGGTTTATAGCGCTGGCACATTAGGGCTTTGTGTGAAAGGGGGCTTGTAAGATAAAATGTTGTAAAGGTGTGAAAAATTTAAACTCTAATTATTGAGGGTGTGATGAACGTAAGATAACAGAATAATGAGCAGCACTTTCAGTGTCTAAATCACTAATAAAAGTTTGCACTAGGTACTTGTGGCTCTGGAGAGTATATAGCAACCCTTTGTCATAATTTGTGGGTTTGCTGCATTTTCCCTTCATGCTGTCTGATGACTGGCACAAAGCATATAATTTTCTTGGTGGCCCCATATAAAGTCTGCAGGACAAATCCTCCAGAGGTGTGTGGTTGGGTCATACTAAGAAAACCTGATCCTTTGCAGAGATGGGATAAGAAATACCCTCTGCAGCAGGCAGCAGAGGACCGAAGGATCCTCTGAGAAAAGTTAGTCTGATACTTTTAGGATCAAAAAGACAAGAGATATTTCTAAAACCTAAGGAAGGCATGAGGACATTGAGTGGGAGAATGTTTCTATAATTAAAGGG
This sequence comes from Dryoscopus gambensis, assembly GCA_013389985.1. NCBI lineage: Eukaryota > Metazoa > Chordata > Aves > Passeriformes > Malaconotidae > Dryoscopus > Dryoscopus gambensis. The sequence goes on along the minus strand of WEIT01026097.1, from coordinate 9,318 downwards.
CGTTGAGAAATCTGGCTAAATTTGGCCCACACACACAGCTGGGTGCATGGGCTTTGGTATGCACGTGTGTGTTGTGTTCAGGGGCACGTGCTTGGAGGCTCGTGCTGAGCCCTCCACAGCAATTCTGAAACTCAGCACAGAGCGCTCTTAAAACATACTGCTGGGGGAGAGGAGCCGAGGCTGCCAGCACAAAAAAGCTGTGAAGTTTAAGCCTCATTTAAAAGCCTCTGCAATCACCTGAAAAACCTCACTCAATGGCTCTCATGGGAAAGACAATTCTGAATGTTCTTTAAAGCTCCTGAAGTACTTAAGGCTGTGGATATATTTGTAGGTAATGACACGCAGTGGGAAGAGACCTGTAGCATGAAAAAGATGGAGCTGATATCCACATTCGATATTTCTGGAGAGGGATCTGCTTCTGCTGCAAAAACTTTCCCATGGTCCCTGAGCCTGAGCACTGGCTGGCAGCTGCATGGTGTGGGATGCAAGGAGGGCAAACCTGGAGAGTACTTTTGGCTGAGCATCAGCTGAATGAAGACTCGTTCCCCTGTGGAACTCCATCACATGAGCCAGTGAAGTGGGGACCATCCACAGGTTAAAAACCACATTCCTGATGCAAACGAAAAAGCTGACGTGGGCATAAGCTGTTGTCTGGAACTGCCAAATTACTTACCTGAAGGAAACCACCAGGACACTGTGCCATCTCCCACCACAGCTGCAGGATGCACCTCTAAAGCACTCTCCTGATGCATTGAAAAGGGATAGGAAAATGGCAGTGAGAAGAGGGAAATGAGGAGATAGCTGAGGTGCTGTCCCTTCTCCCTCCCTTTCCTCTTCAGAGCACTGAGATGGGCAGGAGGGAGGGCAGCCTCTGTGCCCTCCCCCTCCTGAGGAAAAGTGAACCCTGATTCAGCACCTGCTTGGCAGATGCTCAGACCATCAAAAGCCGGAGGATACCCTGAGGTGAAGCTCTATTGATGTGTAATACTTTGAACCAATGTATATTTCATTACTGTAGAGAGAGAGAATATGAATCAATAATTCAGGAGTAAGGAAAGGGGAAGGGATAGGTTTAAACCACTGCTGGAGGATGCATTTCACTTTTTGAAACACTTAAACTCTGTGCTTTTTCCAAAGACCACCTTAATTATATATGTACAGTCTTTTCAGGAAAGTCTTAAAGGCTCTATTCTCATCAGAGGAACAATCATTCCTTACCCCATCACCCTAATCAATGAACAAAAATTTAACACAACGTTTCAAACCACAGACTTCCTTCTGGAGATTGTCTCTGATCCAGCCTCTCTCTGGAGGCAGGGGAAGAGAGAAGAGAGAGAAAATGGGGCTGAGAAACACTGTGAGAATAAAGATCAAACCAATATTAATTGAACAGAAGTCATAAGGAGGAAGGCAATGTAGTTACACTAATTTAATTTTGAACCGAGCCTTGAAGAAGATAAATTAAAGAAGAAAATGAGGAGATAAAGGATTACTGATACGGAAAAAAATAACTCTGATTTTCTAGTGAAGCAAAACAGGCTGCTTTTTCTGAAGCATTAAGCTGAGATCTCAATTTCCAGCTGGAAGTATCTGGAATTTCTGTAATTTCAAAGGGCTTAGAAGAAAACTATTTTGCAAAACATGTGCCTGTTTGCTTGGAAATACTGTTCCAAACTGTTTATTTCTCAAAATATTTTTTTTTTAACTGTTGAAATATCTTGTTTCCAAAGGCATAAATTTCAAATAAAAATCTTCTGATCTGGGGGTTAGAATATGTTATCACACTAAACTTTCAAGGTGGTTTTTGAATTGTTAAATGATGGTATCAAAATGAAACACTTTACCTCACCACTTTAATTTTATTTTTTAAATATAGATTGAAGCTGTTTCTTCATATTGCTTGGTTTTGTCCTGAAAAACTGCACAAGAAGTTATCCTAACCTGTTTTCTCCCTTTGTGGTAATCTGTGCAAGAAGAGCAACATGACATGTTACTTGAAGTGGCAGGACACTGGACTGGTACACATTTTCTTCCATGGACTGCACTGAAAATATTTATCTTGTCCAAGTGAGAGAAGCTGGTTTTAAAGACAAAACTTAATATCACCCATATGTGTAAAACAGGAGTACCAGTTCTTGTGACTTATTTGTAAAATGTGCATCTCTGTGAACACTCATTTGTTCAAAGAGAAGCAGAACAAAGGCTGGAATAGCTCTTTAGATTTTCTTACGGGAGAAAAAAAGAAGAAGAAAAAAAGAAAAGATAGCCTGAGGTGTATTTAATTCGGCAAATACAAAAGTACAGGAATAAGTAGGTTAACTTTAGGCTGACAAGGCAGGGTTAGTCATTAATTAATTAAGTTTGCAAATTAACTCCTGACAAAATTTCCACTAACTTTAGCAGCATTTGGTTGTCATTCCAGGTGCTTTCACAGAAGACTTTTTAAATTGAAAGACAAAAAATAAAGGACGTTAAGTAGTTCAGTATTTGTTACAGCTGGAATCAAGCTGACACACTTAGACAATAACTTTGGAGGTTTTTTTGAGGCTTTCCCAGCTCCTCTAGCATACTGGGCTGACTGGTCACGGCTTGACTGCCCTCAGGACTGGGGAGCTGGGACATCCCAAGGGTCATACCTGCCTCCATGGTTCACCTGAAGTCATGTATTTGCTTCTTTTAATGCTTCTTCACTTAATTTCTTTGTAGATTCATTCACAGGACTCATCAACATAATGACTGACATCATCTGGCGCTACACTGGAGATTTTATGGCCCCTGATATTGTTTGCAGGGTCGTTCGCTACTTCCAGGTATAAAAACCTTGTGCTTTGTGTCCCCAGAGCAGTAAACTCTGACAAAAATTCTGTCTAGAATTTTTTCTAGCAGCAAAAGTGCTAAATGTTGGAAATGTTCATTTAAAGGTGAAACATGTTAGTTAAAGCATATTAAATCTTTCAAATTTTGTGGATAGGAAAAAGGAAAAATAGCTGGGTGAATATACAAGGGGGGATTTTTGCTTTTTCTTTTTTTTTTCCCCATAAGTTTTGAAACACTCCTAGTTCAGAGTTCTTGCTGACATCACCTTCTGCAATAGATACATCTCAACTGCTGTCTCATTATACCTTCTGCCCCAGGTGGTCCTTCTCTACGCCTCGACTTACGTGCTCGTGTCACTAAGCATAGACCGCTATCATGCCATAGTTTACCCCATGAAGTTCTTGCAAGGAGGTAGGAGAATTTTGGTACCTCGCTATTGCTATAGATGCTATTGTATAATTTTTTTAGTTTTCAAAATTCTTAACTTTGTTGCTATGAATTATTCATTCCTGCTCTGGCTACATTTGAACTCTGTTACAGTTTTCCAAATGATGAAGGAGCTGTGGTTTCAGGATTTATTAAACACCACTTAGCCCTCAGCAGTTTTTATAAGTATTGTGTTAGCAAAGAATGAAATGACATTTTAAAAAATATAGTGGTTTTCATTATCTTCCAGCATTTTTAGAAGGTTATTAGGGGCAAAAGCTATCCCTTATATCACTATACTGACTGCAGGAGCTACAACATCTATACTGTCTATTTATTCACATTAAAAAATCACTTGGATGGAGGGTGTGGTGTTCAAATTCATACAACAGTCTGATATATCTTCAAAAGATATGGTATATAAGTTTGGATATCTATTGTTTTCTATAATTTCCTCTGTTTGTTTGGTTTCAGGTTTTTTTACAGCACTCAGGTATATTGTGGCCTCTTAGCAGTACAGTTTAAAGAAAATTATTTCCTTCCTAGAGAGCCAAAGTGCAGTGTTAAGTATGTTTCACTGAGTGAAGAAACAGAAATAGCAGGTGGGGAGGAAGAAGAACAGTTACAAGAACCATGAGGTCTGGAGGATGTGCTTTAATCAGATGGAAATATCATTCTTGTTTTGGAGTAATGATGGCTTTTGCCAGACGGCTCTATTCAGGGGATCAGATTAATGGCCCTAAAAAACCTGTGAGTCAATCACAGCTGAGACAGTGGTGCAGCTTTTGGCAGATGTTAAGGTCTGAAAGCTTCAAACACTTGTGTGAAATTTAGCTTTATATTCCCCAGTGTGCAGATCAACTCTCAGAACAGGGAGATGGATATCAAGGTTTTCCCAGCGGGCTTTGAGAGGGGTGGCATTGCTCTACAGCTCCTGCAGGAGGGCTCATAACACAGGTGGGGCGGGGGCTCATAAACATGCTGGCTGAGCAGGATGGGCTGTGGGACAGACCCGCTGGCATTTCTTCCTCATGCATGGTACAGGAAAAGCAGCACTTGTTAAAGCACCGCCTGGGCATAGTAAAGAATTTGATCGGTGATCTTTGAAAAGCACTTTGAAGTTGAAACAAACCCGCTACAAATCACTTCAAATCTTCATAAAAGCTTTTTTTAAAGTCCCATTTCCTATATCTATACCATAAAGTTTTTGAGGGTTTTTTTTAAGACTGAGGAAGAGCAGACATTGCCCCCAGTCAAGGGTAGCAGAGTCATCAGATGGGTGCAGCTCTAGTCAGGGGAAAAAGGTCACAAGCAGAGAGAACACTGACAAAACCCACCTGCCTCTTACAAGGGCTGGCTACACACTGTTGCACAAGCAAAGACCATGTTTAAAGGACAAAAGAAGGCAGCTGCAAATCCAAAAGAAGGCTCCAGAGAGTTATATTTATTATAGCAACATAGCAATATACATAAAATAATCACCTTTTGCACCCAGCTATTTCTTGCAGAGGTGCCATGTGGGATTCTTTTGAAATGCCCTCTTAGCTATTCTGCAGCTAGAGAACAAAGAGATTTACAAATCTTTGTCATTGGTGATGACACAGAGGAACTTCATGTACAGCTCTGAGTCAACCTGTGGCAAATTTCTTTCAAAATGAAACACTCATCTCCCCGAAATCCTTCAATCAAGAAACAAAAGAGTTCTTTCTTCTTACTGATTTAAAAAATTATGTTTCTGTGTAGCCTTGAAATATCATTTTAGGAAAAAAAATCAAGCATTTACTTTGAAAATGTCAAACAATTTTTTTAATTGCAGTTTAGTAACTAGCCTCAAGTCCTGTTAAAAAGCATTTGCAATGAGCTGTTCTTTGCATGGTTTTTAAGAAAACGAACTTCAACAGCTGAATATTTTATACTTTGAAAATACATAAATGACCACAGAAAGTGCAGGATGGGAAAGAAGTATGCCTTCTAATCCTAAAGCTTTTACTATGAGACACCTAATTCTACAACCAAAAGGGTATTAAGAACAAACTGTAAAATAAAAATCAAAAAGAAAAGAAACTGAGGAGTTATATCAGAAAATATTTTGTGAATACTTCTTCATGTTGAAAAGCTATGTGCAAACAACAAGCAAACTAAACAACAGCTGAAAAAAGAACCGCTTAAGTAAAAGACAAAACCCAAAAAGATGTAAACTGATCCTTGCATGGCTTTGGGCTGAAAACAGTGCTATCACTGAGATTCTAGAACAGCTCTGCTCTCTCTGAATTTAAAAACTAATTTTAAAGTGGCACTCAATTTATCAAAGGATGGCATAGCATTGACATTCTTGATGGCAGGAAGCAAAGATCCTTCCACGAGGTGACTCCCTGTCCCAGTGCCTGGGAGCAGAGAGCTCAAACTCATCATCACAGTGTGTGGATGGTGGGAGCAGAGCAGAGGGGACAGTCACATGGAAACATCTTTTAGGAGAGTCAGAGCCAGAGCTCACAACTGAGATTCCCATGCCAACCCTGGGAGCTGGTCATGGCTACCCCAGTATGAAAAACTCTAAAGGAAAATTCTCAGACTGGTTGAACAGAATATTGTATTTCAAAAGTTGTTATTTGATTTCATTTATAACTGATATAACTCTAGTTATGTGATTTTCTGGCATTTAGAGCATATTAGAGCAACTATTAAAAATGCAGCTTAAAAAAAGCCCTCCTGGTGAGGCAGAAAATTAACATTATTCTGATAAAACAAAAATCTGCTACCTATCAGAGCCCTGTAAAGCCCTTTAGACTAGCAAGGCCATATTCTACCAAATGCAAGGGACATTTAAAAATAAGAATAAATGAACATTGCAGGAAACGTATTATGAAACACAAAGATACAATATCACTCTTGCCCAACCCAAGTTGCTCAGTTCTGTTCAAATTAAGGTCACGCTATACAGTACAAAAAAAATAAGGTTTCTTTTCCAGCTCTGATCTTTTTCAGTTAGAAAAACACAGGTGGGCCCCACTGTGGGTGCATGATTGTGGTTTAAATAGTTAAATAGTTAGCTCACATTTGAAATGTCCTTTCTGTCAGGAAATATTTTTCAAAATTTATTCTTAATATTCCTCTTGCTAAGTTTATTCTTTTATGCTTTGGGAAACTTCACAGTTCTCTTTTGCCTGTACAATATTTATAGCCTTAATCTAACCCTCTCACTTACACAGATGTCATCAGAGTTCCCTTAAGCCCTAGATTAAGAAGACCATACTTTGCTGAACGTGGGTAGCATTTAAAAATGAGCAGGATAACTAAGTATTTTCAACTGATGTTTTATAAAGCATAAAATTACTTTTTGAATGTTTCGCCCACATGCTTTTGTATTGCTCTTTGAGCTTCAAGGAGGAATGACATTCTTCTTGATATGCATAATTTAAAGTGATTTTCTATTTCACACACAACCTCGGGTATTTTTTAGGACAATAAAGTATTTGAACACTGAAGCTTCCCAGATCAAAAAAATCTGTCCCCATCTGTTCCTCTCGCAGTCTGGCTGAGGAGGAATAACTATCACTGAGAATCATAGGTACTCCACAGATCAGCCCTTTTTCCACACACTTATCAGCTAGAGCTAACTGGATTTTAGCCAGAAGATGCAGGTTTTTAAAAATTAAAGCCTTGGGACTTTTTGCTCCAACCCATTGATATTTACAAAATCCTGTGGGTGCCACTAGGCATCACTTGGTTTCCCACTTTTTTTACCCCACTTGGCAGTGGCCAGAAATCAAGAGGATGAAGTAACCCAAACCTGATGGAGGTTTTGGGATCCTTCAGCTCCTGTTTTTCACCATGAAGGGCAGCAGGATCTCCCAGTTCCTATATTTTGCAGCAGCTAAATTGGGGCTGGGCACTTGAGTACCATCATCTGCCCTGTCTCATGGTTAGCAGTCCACTCTTGGCGTGACTTGGGGTTATCAGTGGGAGCTGGGTTTGGTCCCCACTATGATACAGAGAAGTGCAGGTGATGCCCAGGGTCTTCAGGTCCATGTTTCTTTGGGACAATAAGGTTGCAGCTGGAGTTAAAAGAAGATTTATGCAGTCTTGTTCCGATCCTGAATGGACGCATCTTCTTTTTCCTCATATGAAATGTTTTGCAATCTTTCTCCCTTTAAGGTGCATCACTAGGCAAGTGGTAGGGCACGCCTGCGGTCTTTTACATCCATTCATCTGTTCTCTTGGTGGCATAGAGGTACTATTTGCATTTCATGTTTCTGACTTACTGACTCTGACCAGTGCCTTTCTCATAGTGTTTCAGATTCAACAGGCCCTAAACATCCTTAAATAAAACATGCAAAATAGAAGCCCATAACAACATGGCAATTTATCATGAGAAAGAGATTAAATCCCTATTCTCCTTTGAAGTCTTTACAGCATCAGCCTGCTGCAGCCTAAAATTCCCTTTCTTCACAGAATTTCCTCCTCCTCCCTTCCTTTCTGTCAGCAGTGCTGCAAGGGTTCACTCGCACCAACAACCCCACTGACACTGTCTGTTTGACTCTGTTACACAGAAAGACAGGCGAAAGTGCTTATTGGAGTGGCCTGGAGCCTCTCTTTCCTGTTTTCCATACCAACTCTGATTATTTTTGGGAAACGGCAGCTCTCCAATGGGGAAGTGCAGTGCTGGGCTCTCTGGCCTGATGACTCCTACTGGATCCCCTACATGATGGTAGTGGCTTTCCTGGTATATTTCATTCCTCTGATCATTATCAGGTAAGCCTGAACCCCATTCAGCAAGTGTGTGGTGAAAGCTGTCAAGTGTGCAATCAGCTTAATGCTTTAATTTCTACCCATTCATTACAATTTCATTTCCATACCTGCTGCATAGCTGCTTTAGTTTTTATCACATAATACACGGGTCGTTGTACTAGCCCTGGGTGTTCTCCTGTGGTATTAACAGCCAGAAACACTTTCTCTGAAAAAAGGAATGAATCTCTAAGTGTGTCCACTTATCTCCACAGCATCAGGCTTGAAAGATACCTTTATAAACCCAGTATGAATATTTATCCATTATTGCAAAAGATAATTTTAATAGAAGAACAGGAAACTACACTTAACGCTAATTAAACTAAA
>WEIT01026095.1:67430-99690 GCA_013389985.1 Dryoscopus gambensis | reverse complement strand
ACTTTGTTTTCCCCAGGTATTATCAATAGATGCCACAGCTGACAGTACATTTCATCTGTGAGAAGCTGTAGAACAAAGTGATTTATTAAAATATTTTAATGTAGTGTTTTGAGATATTTTTTGTGCAGTAAAATTCCTATTCTGACTCACACTATGATTTCATTTCCATTTTTCCACATCTCACAGGAGTGGTTTTAAAGGTACACTCCAGAAGTGTGGTTTTGCACAGTTAAAGCTAGTGTTAAGAAACAAAACCAAAAATTAATTATAGGGGTTTTTTTTCTTTTTTTTCAGCCATTGCAATGTTATTTGGCTTTGAAAAAGGTCAAAATACTTGGATTTACTGTTTGTTTTCTTCAGATCTTTCTTATATCTATCCTGCAATTGTATTATGCTATAAAGCTGGTGCACATTATTTTAAAATACACAGACAAGTTTTTTCAGGTAATAATTCTTTATGCCTGTGACACTGAGGTTTTTTGCCTACATAAATAAATATGGGATCATCTTGTATCTAAAAGTTGTCATCCATCACTTGCCAGATTCTTTCCACTTAGGTATTTGAATCAGTAGCTCAGCTGTTACCATAATATTCTTCCTCTGAAGAATGTTTAGTGAAGGGAAGAGACATTGCCTATTATCAGCACTGCGTTTTACTACATGTTCCATGGTGTCTCAAAGTTCTGTGATTTGAGCCATTAACGTTAATAAAAGAAACCCATGAGCAGTATCTTATTTCTAAATAAATATTTGTCAAAGTCAGAGAAGCATTATCAATATGCTTGTTTTAACAAGTTTGTCCCTGCATTTGTCCTTCTGCAATTAGGTCAATAATGGGTGTAGAACAGCAGTAAATAGCTAAACAATATGTATAGAATGCTTTGCTTTAACAACACAAATGCAAGATGAAATAAAATAAAATAGACTCAATTCTTCATGGGCTTTGTATGTTCTTTTCTTTAAACTGCCCTTTTCACACAGGTGAGTACAAAAACGTGCTGTTTCTGAAAATACTATTAAAGTGGCTAATATCGTGTACCAAGCACATGCATACTATGTTAAAGCTATTATACTACCTTACATGTACCTTTTTACCAGAACTTCTTTCCTAGGTTATTATTATCCTGCTGAAGAGGTTACACCTCAATGTCAGGAAATGCCTCGTTTAAGATGTTTGCAGTGCTTTTGTTATCATATTCTTCTAAGACTTCTAAATGCAAGTTCCCTTCACTCCTTAGGCACGTGTATGCTTTGATAACTGTGACAGGGCCTTGTGCTTTCTCTTCAAACAGTTCTCCAGAATTGTTCCTCCAAGGAAAACTCACACAACCTTTGTTTTATTTTCCCTCTCCCCGTGCTCCCAAGGCACTTTCAGTAAAGGCATATCAGAAATGGGAATCCCTTCCCTCTTACTCTTAAGAAACTTTCTAATTAGTCTTCCATCCCTAGCAGAGTTTTCGGGAGCAGTGGGTTAGTGCTTAGCACACATTTACTTGCAGCTTGGCACACTACACCAAAACAGATATTGGAGCTATTTTGACCGTGATGCTATGTTGCTTGTATTTGAATATTCAATCACTGAGATTATGTAAACTTGATCTCCCCCACCAATGAGAACTGTGGTTTTTAACAGCTATGAAAAGTGGTTTAAATTAATATGAGGTATTCCATCTATAGGAAGTTGTTATTTTGGCCTGTTTATAACATTGCTATGATGAATTTATGTATTGGGGAGTTTGACTTCTGAAACTGTGAATATAAGTCACTAGCCTCTGAGGGATGTATGTGTCATTGTAATATACTTACACTGATAAAATATGTGAGCTTATTGAAATATCATTCCGAATATTTCATCATAGATATGCTCATTTTAATTGTGCCTTGTCCACAGTGTTGTTTTTCATCCTTAATAGTTGTCTGTTTTTCTGAAAAACTGCAGCCCTGTGCATGTTTTTAAGTGATAATACCCAGTGTCTCCTCTCTTGAAGTGTAATCTCTTGCATGTGCCAGGTGATGCCACTCAAAATTTTCTATCATTTCTACTACTCTACAGAAGTTGCTTTTGCAGCCCCTTCTTAGGACAGTTTCCTGAAGGGCCACCTTCATGAATGGTTGCCTTCATTAGTTGTAAGCGATTTTGACACTGAGAACTTAAAATTTCTTTGTCCTTGGGTGGGCTGTTGTGTTGGTCCCTCTCCCTCCTGTGGCCCCAAGTCAGTGGAAGATTTGTAATACTTTGTGCACATATCTCCCATTGGCTTCAAGATGTGAAGTACTACTTAAGTCTAAAAATAAGCAGCATGGGAGCATTTGCAGACTGAGGCTGTGACCTTCTTCCTTGTAAAAGATATGGGCCCTAAATTTTCCATGGCATCAGAGTTCCCTCAGATTCCAGCTGCCCATTTGCAGGATCCTGCTGGCTCATCTTCAGCACTGAGCTCTCCTAGAGCTGCTGTTTGGCTGCTGTAATGAACAGGTTGGCTGGTGGGTAATGTCAGCCTGTCTATCCTTTCAGTACCCATGGCAATACATCCCAGCAGTGTGGGGAGTCAGGCTGCCCTGTCAGCCTGGAATATCTTGATTTTGCACAGTTCAGAATAAGGCACAGCAAACCATTCATATGCGGTTGTCAGTCTAGCATCGGGGACGTGATTCTGTAGGTATGATGTGGTCTTTTTTTTTCAATTTGGAAAGGATATAGCAGAAAAATAAGAGTTGGAGATAGTGGGAGGGAACAAAAATCACTTCTGAAGCTGTGATACAATGAGAAATTTGAAATTTCTTAAATTTGGGGGCAGATGAGTAAGGGAAGTCATGCATCACATATGCACAGAAAGAAAATGTAAATGTTCCAAGTAATATTTTCTCTAATTTACAAAAAAGGTGTCAGTGTTTGGCAAAACAGGCTCAACGTTCTGACCCACCATTGAAGAATAGTGACATTTTTAATGCCTGAGTTTAGTTAAACTTCTCATGCATCTACTACTTTGAATCCTACAAACTTTCTGTGAGTCAGCTTATTCTACACCTGTCCACACTCCAACTTTCTCCATCTTCTTCTCAAGCTGCTTTGTTGTTGGTGCTGGACCTCGGATTGCTCCCTGCATGTCCATTCCCATGAGTTTTGTTTTCTTTTTTAATGAGGTGTGATTTTTTTCATCCACTTCCTTGGAAGTTGCCTATAATGTTGTTTCAACTTACTATCCTATAAGATGGATTTTAGTAGTTCAAGGAGATTCTTTGAAGAATCAGCACAAATGGGTTCTGGTTTTTCCTCCCATAAAGTGTTTCTACATTTCCTTGGTGAAGACCCCCTACTGCTGTTCACTTTTGCTTTCTCTCTTGCACAAACTTGGCTGTTTTCTTAGAAAATACTGTGGTGGAGGGCACAGGAATTTTTCTGGTTGCATTTGCAAGTGTGCAGATTTTCAATTTTGTGCCTTTGGTTTCAAGTCCTCAGAACTGAGTTTGAATTCCACATGTGGCTTTATTTTTTTCAAAAGTTCCAGGTTATGTAGATATTCTGCTTATTGTGAAAAAAGTGGAGTGTTTATCTAAAATTTTCTAGATGCCAGACTCTCAGTAAATGTGATGCTGGCCTTCACACTTCCCCTAGAAACAAATATGATCTGCAACATAAACCATACATATGTAAATACAGGATGCAAAAAGCTGTTGAGTGAGAATGCCAGTGATACTCAGTATGTTAATTTGGATTAAACTCAAATAGTTTCACTATTTGGAAGAACAGTTTACAAATTTCCTTTTTATATGCCCTGGTATGCCTTTTTACTGAAATAAGAGATTTTGAGAATGAGCCAATAATGATTTTAAGGGTTTTCCTAATGTGGTGTAAATAATAAGTAACACAGTTACCTAGCTGCCTTTATACTCACTGTAGTGTGTAAGCTGATTTGTTTTTCCATCTTCTTTTGTGAATGAGCATGTGAATTACAGTTCTTACTAACTGAATTTAGACAGTTTCTATCCATTGCCCATAAAGATAGGTCAGCTGCTAAACAGTAGCTCTTGCCCAGGAATTTTATAGAACAAGAGATCTGGACAGGAATGATGCCACTGGCAAGTGTTGGAGTAGTGAAGATCACCTTTCAACCTGTACGTTGTACCTACCTGCAGTTTTTCCAGCAAGCACTGGATCTTCCGCAGTAAAGGTTCATGGAGGAATGGTTTGGTGGGAATCAGACCTGCAACCTGGAGCCTCAGGATTTGATACCTGTTTTATGTTACTGCTAACATTAGAAGTATTCCTCTCACAGCTAGGTTCCCTCTTAAATGTCCAGGGCCGTGAATGGACACCACTCCAGGAGAGCTGGTAGTAGAGGCACTTTGCACTGGGTAGGCTGCCTCAGGTGCTGACTCCCTCTTGGGCTTTCCTTTAATAGAATAAATCCTGAAAATCCTGGTTTTGCACTATGGTCAGCCAAATCTGTGACTTCAGGGGAAAAAGATCTGCTCCTTAGAATCAGGGTATTCTCATATGAGATCTAGACTTCATATTCATCAAAAAAAGTAAAAGTTTTTGTGTCAGATAATGTTTATTCAGCAAAATCTAGTGGTTTGTGGAATTGTACTTTTTCTGATAAACTGCAACCAAGACACAGTGTATTCCATGGGTTAATCTGAGACTAAATTAGCCCAGTCTTCAGTTCTGGGTTACCAGTCCTTCTCCATAGGCTCAGAGACAGTCTCCCTTCTGGAAAATTAAAGAACCTGGAAGCCTTGACAATATGAGGCCCCTGAAACCTTATTGGCTTCGTGCCCTGCAGAGAAGGTCTCCCAAAGCCTCCAAACTTGAATGTTCCCCACCACAGAGCAAAAACCTGGAAAATCTGAAATCACATTGTGGCTTTTGTAGTTCTAGTATGGATCGATCACTGGAGGCTTCCCTTACAGCAGTTTCCATGCCTCCAGCTCAGGAGGATGTGTTTTGGGAGGCTGGGGAGACAGGGATGGCCAGGCTTCCTGCTGGGGAGCTGCAGGCTGGGCAGGTTTAGAGGCTCCAGGTACACAGCAAGGAGCACCAGCTCAATAAAGTGTGTTTTCGACAACACGTTCTTGCTCCTCAGCTTCTTTTGGAATTGTTGGAATGTCCTGTGAAGAGCAGCATCCAAGGCAACTCCGCTTCAGATTTAAAGAAGGGTCAGCACATCTCGGTTTCTGAGACGTGAGCAGTAATGGCCTGGTAAATGAATGGTAAGTACAGGTTTGGACTTCCCAGAAGGGTCATAATGGAGTTTGTAGCCACTGCTGTGGGGTTTTGTGCCAGGCACAGGCTGCCATTTCACCAGCCATCCTAGAGGTTCATGCACTTCAATGTAGGGTTGGTTATAGATGCAGATTTTTAGGAAGTGTTTTGAGAAAGAGATCACTACAAGACTTAATTGTACTGGACCATGACAAAAAGATTACAATGTCATAGCTAGAGAAGTAGTCTGTAATGATTTTTCCCACCATCCGGGATAGTGGATCTTCGAATATTTTTGGCCAGAACCACATTCCATTGCTGTCTTTGAACCTGGTGAATCAAAAAAAGCAAACCTAAAAAAAAAATAATTTAAAAAATGGGGTTTACTGGGTAGTTGAAAAAATTATTTGCGTGCGTGTGTCTACACAAACAAACACATGTGCATGCATAGAGGTGTACATATCTACAAAAAACAATGTCATACATAAAATAATGGAAACAATGGTTAAATACCGGGCCTTTTGGTACATGGCCACCCCATGACCCTCACAGAAGTGTGACAAAACCTCTGGTTCTGCTGAGCCTGCCTAACTTAAAGGGTCTGTTGCTTCCATGAAAGTCGATAAATCTACAATGTATTGTTTCATATTCTGTCTTTATGTAAACCTAACCAGGTTTTTTAGTTGTCTTCTTCCTAATCAGTGGTAAAGTGCATTTAATAGCTCACTTAAGGTGTCATCCATTACTATGAGTTACTGTTAGAACTAATTAATAGAGCTGAAATTATTTTGTAATGAGAAATTGAAGTATTGCAGTGTTGAAAAAAAATTACCATTCATAGCTAATTAACGTTTAACAATGCAAATAAGCTGATAATTATTTTTCAAGCCATAGAAAAATTCTGTGACATTTTATATACTACCTTTTTGATCCTAATTGTTTCTGAAAAAATACCTTTAGAGATAAATAGTCTGAAGAAATTTCCCTGGATAAAAGGCATATTCTGAAGTGCGCAATGAATGAAAGCTCTCCTTTTGTTCGTGTAGGGCCATATTCAACAGCTGTTTCTCCCTGTAAACACTGAGGAAGTGAAGGAAAAATTAAGGGTCACAAAGTCAGGTGGAAGAAGAAATTATGTGGGGTCTTGGGGAAAACTTCCTGGCTGTTCCAAATCAGCCATTCTTCTCTTTGGCTGCTGTAGATCTTCTAAATGTGGCCCTGGTGGGCTGAGATCCTTTGGATCCTTCATGAGAGAAGATGGTAAAAAGTGAACACAAAATTCACAACTGTTTTTAGGTCATATATGTGGTAAAGGAATGCAGAAACAAAACAGAAAACTGAGTCTGACTTTGTATGGCAGCGTGTGGCATGTGAGATCACAGTCCCCCAGAAGTCGAGATTTCATCACTTAGGCTGTTACTCGAAGCAGGAGTTTTCAAAGGAAACACTGATTGGCAGTGTCCTTTTAGGTGCCCAGTGTGATGCCATGGGCATCACCTGCTGACCAGGCAGGAGCCACTGCAGGCACAGATGAAGTTTTGTTCTTCCATTCAGTGTCATTTTTCACCCATTTTTCAGAGTCCAAGGCAATATTAAAATCTGTTCTGCACTGGCACAAGTGGCCGCTCTCATCACTGTTAATCGTGATAAATGAAATATGCTTTTATTGTGCCCTGATTTTTATCCTAACTTTGTAACCTTTGTTGTATTTTAGTATGTCAGTTTAATGCAACAAAAACTTTATCACAAGTGTTCCTGAAAGTGTTCAAGTTCAGGGGGTGGATTTTCTTTGAGTCAACTGGCAATAAATACTATTTGATTTAGCAGATAATATGTAATCAGCTGGCAAGAGAATCGCGGGGGCTCCTGATTGTGTGCTACTAAACACAGGCACATTTTACACCTGGTGTTTTTAAGTGTATCCCAATTTCTCTTCAGCAAGATGGGGTCACCAGCTGCCAAGGGTATGGTCTACTCTTGCCAATTTTTTACCTTTTTATCCATACGTTAGAGTTGTCTTCTGCCTTCAATTTGTAAACTAGCATAAGTCATCCAGACACCACTCACACTGCAACAGAAGAGCATTCCTTGACAGTTCTTAAATTTTCCAACAGAACACACAGTGGTTTTTGTCATCCTGCTCTCAGATACTTGTTCTTCCTCACTGTGAACCTTTTCTCCCGAACTGTCCACCACTGCTTTTTACATGTTGAACTGGTATCAACCCATCTTCCTTAGAAATACATTTCAATTTTTATGTTGGTTTAGACCTCAGATAAGGCCTCGTGGTCATGCCCTGTGTAATCTGAGAGTTTCCTGTAATACCATATGTTTTGCTGAAAGCTACCACGTCTGTTTGTGTATTATCCTGCAAAATTTTTGCCTGGAAAACATCACCCAATACTGGTGTCCGATGCCAGAGGAAAGGGAAAAAAACAGTGAAAGTAATGTTTTATTTTATTAATTTGTTTAATTATTTTAAATTTATATTATTCATTGATGAAAGACGAGTTCTGAGTCAAGACTTCCAAAAGTTTAGTGTTGACAGAATTGAGCCTGTGTACCAGGTTCATCCTTTGGTCTACACGAGAGTCATGTAACCTCCTAAAACAGGGGAAATGCTTGTAGGCCAGCAACAGGTTACTGTGCCATGGTTTCCTGCCATCAGAAATGTTTGGAACAGCACTTGATGATGTTTTCATCATTCTGTATGCTGATTTAATAATTAAAGTACTAAACTCATTCCATAGGTAAGCCTGTCTTTTGTCAGTATTTTATACAAGTTCACATTAGGTGTTTAATAGCTGGTGTGGTTGAAGGGTGTGACTTTAAGGATTCTGTTGCCAACTTTGATTCATGTTATTGTGAGGCCCTACCTGGGTAGTTTCCATATCCACTGAGTCGTCCCAAGTCCTGCTATTCGTTCGCTCCAGGACCAAGCACATGCTTGTTGGCCACCTCTGCTTTGGACCTCTGGCAATCATTTTTTCCTTCTTGGCTCAGAGCAGTTATTAATGATATTTTGAGCACCTCTTGGTGTAAAATGTGTGGGTATTTCACAATTGAACATTTTTTCATATTTTAATACATATGTGAGAAATGTAGCATGAGAAGTAATGCTTTCAGCAGTTTTATTCTCATCAGTCTCCTGTTGTGTTTATCACCATCCAATGATGATGTCTGAAAACCTTCCCCTGTGTGTTACAGAGCAGTGAAGCAATTTAGAGAGGAAGGCTTTCAGGGCAGTTCGTAGCTGAAGTACACAGATCTTTGCAACTTGCACCTCTATTGCAGCCATAAAATATGAAATGTCTTAAGATGTGGGCTTAGTTGTCATAATTCAGAGTGCGCACCACAGAGCATGGATGCTTTCAAACGTTTAAATTTCTGAAGACATCAATACAAAAGGCGGGGGGAGGCTGAGAAGCTTTCCTGTAGCGGCTCTCACGCACTTGTGTTTCTCCATCACGCCCGTTAACAACTACACGAGAGAAACAAGCAGCAGATTTTTTTTCCACTCTGCGAGTAATTGTCTGCACAGCAGTGACAGATGTGCAATATAGCAGCTTCTTCAGGAAAAAATTAACAGTTTGTCCAGCATGTCAGCTTGCTCTTTTTAGTGCTTTGGAGGTCTTGGCCCCATTATGGATGATTTAGAAATTGAGGCAAGCTAAGACCAGCTGCCTGGGTTGAAAGCCTTAGTTAGTAGCCCTCATCTGCATTCCAGTATTCACTTACATCTAGAAATTGGTAGGGCCCCTCTGGCCACAAGATGAGTATGGGCTGACAATGCCTTGATTTGTTGAGAGAGAGAATAAATGGGTTTTTCAGAAGATGAGGAAATATCACCATTACTGGCCAATTTACAGCATTTTATCTGTTCTTCAAACATGTCACTTTTGTTATTGTTGCATGGTAATTACATAGTGAAACGGAAAGAAAACAAATTCTGGTTACATATTCAGATGGATTGCAAAATCATATAATCCTGATAAATGCCCATTTATGATACACACGGATGAAAGGTTCATTTTAATTTTGAATAGCTAGCACAGCCATAAATAGGATATAGGATTAGATCCCACAGAATCTGATTACCTAAAAGCAAATAGTATTTTTCTTCACTTTTTCCATAACCGGGAAATTCAGTGTGTGCAGGGTATTTAAATAAGCAGGTTTTCCACTAAAATATATGAAGTATATAGTTCAATAATTTCTATACTTTAAATATAATAATTTAGGACTATTCAGCTAAGTCTTTTCTGAAGTACTTGTTTGTAAAAAGAAATCAACCCACCAATACTGCTGAGAAAGATATCTCACAGCTGTACCCTGTTGCAGGCTGTACATTTATGACAAATAAAAGAAGCTTTGCTTCTCGGGTATCTAGTGCAGCAAAGCAAAAGATGGTCAGTATTGGGCATTTGTAGGGAATGGCCACTGTTAGACCTTTGTAATTGTTTTAAACAAAGTTTCCAGGGAAATTGTGAATTTAGAATGCAAGTTCTGACAAAACACCAGGCAGCTTCAATTTTGGCAGTAGCTTTCACACATGAAATAAAATACAGGAAGCTCCGTTTTCCTCAAGGGAAAGGCACAGGGAAAGGAGTGGTGTGAAAATACATGCATAGATTAGCAGAAATCTGTGCAATTGATTCCTGATCATTAAAGAAAAGAAACTGCCTTGTAAAGCTATCTGATTCATAGAACATTAGTTTCCAAATTATCTTCATGAGGTGAGATGATGTATTTTTTAGGGAGGACTTGCCACTGCTTCAAGAGCAGGGATGGCAAGGAACTTTTTATCGATCCTCCTGCCCATGAACAGACATCTCTGTCCCTGTAGGGAAGCCAAACTCAGGGCATCCTGACAGACAGGGCACAGGCTGCCTGAACCCCCTTAAGTGACCTTCCTTGCAGGAATGGCTACTACAGCTTGCATGTGCCTCCAAGAGAAGGAAGATTTGAAAGCTTCAGGTTTGGACATGTCTAAGTACGGTAGCACGTGGTGCTAGGCCAGCCTTCATGTTAGAGGTTATGTTCTGCAGCAGAGAGTTAATGAAGATGGTTAATCAAAAGGAATATAATTAGGCCTCTACTAAATGTCTACATGTAGCAAAGTCTAGCCAGATTTTTTTTTCAGCTTTTTATTCAAATACATCGTAAGTGTAAGTAGGTATCAGCAATCTGAGGAAACAGACCTCAGTTTGGATCTGATCTCAAATGATTAAATTTTATCTGCCTGAACTTGTTCACCACATAATCATTTAAAGGTTTATAGTTTGGGATCAGTTGTTACAGTTCAGTTTATGACTGAAATAAGCCTGATGTTATCACAGGTAAATATGACTTAAATGACTGGTATTGTTCTCTTCCTCAGCCTCACACTATATTTGTAATAACTTCTCTTTTCTTTTCCTTCTTCTTGGCAAGTCCTTAATCTATATATAGCTATTGACAAGGCTGGTACCAATGGAAGATTTCGAAACACAACTTTATCGTGGGTCAGACTTTCTGAGAGTGAGAGAGGGAATATATAAAAAGCCTGAATAGTTGGTCATCACCTCTGAAAAGATCATAGTTTTTCCATAAGCAGAATGATGAAGAAATTCTTCTTTATTATTATTATAATCTTGAATTTTGTAGTGGCCCTGAACCTTCCATAATATGCAGCCATCTGGAACAATTGCTTCCAAATACAGCCGTACATTTGACTGTAGTGTCTGGAACATCAGCCTGTAGGAATATGCTGCTAAAAGCATCTTCCCTTATTGTCTGATGTGAAACAAATGTAGGATGTTGCAGTTTATTCAAAAGCCCTGGGTTTTTTATATCTTAGACATATTCAGAATAGTTGGGATTGTGTAGGCAATACCCCAAGAAGGCAAGGAGAAAGCCACATCAAATTCCAATAAAGCACAGTAAGGACGTGGATGTACTTCATATATAATTAGGATGAAGTGCAGTTATCTCAAGGGTACTTAAAACCACTTGTTGATTAAAAAAAACCAAGCTCTTTTACTGGGAACTGGTGTAAGGTCACTAAATTAAGGTTCAACAGCAGGAGTTAAAACTATACTATCTTCATGTTAGTGATAGAATAGGCAGTAGTCAGCTTTCCAACCTCTGCCAGCTCCAGCAGAGAGAGGTCTGGAGCAGGCAGAAGGAAGCACAAGGCTGGCACAGTCCCCAAAGCTGGGAAACATTGATTCTGCTGCTGCCCCTCAACCTCTGCAGCAGGACAGGGATGCTGCTATGCCCTCCAGCCCTTCTCCCTCAGCAGCATGCTTGGAGCGGGTTGAGAATATGTCTCTATGTACAGGTATAAGGCACTTGTCTGCAGAATAGTTTCTCACTCTATAATGCCCAAGGAGTAGCCAAGATCACGGCATACAAGGATTTGCATTCCTGTTCTCAAAGCCACCAAGTTTTTCCATGGGTAGCATTGTGTTTAAGGGACTGTTCTTGATGTTAGTCAGAGATGACACCAGGCTTTCCCTGGCACCTTAGTGAAGGCACTTAGTCTCTCTGATTCTATTCTTCCGGAGAAAACCCAGATTATCCATTTTTGTCTCATTTTCTGTGACAGCTTCAAGGTGTAACCTTAATCCAGCCCAAACACAAGAGCAGTCCATGGGTTTAGGTCAGTCCTGATTTCCATTCTCCCCTTAATGTTTTCCTGTACATCTGTCAACATCCCAATGCTTAGTAGAAGATGTATCTTTGCAAAAGTCAAGGCATCCGAGAGGATGGTGGTCTAAAGGAACCGGCTACACTGCTCATAACAGATTCTTCAGCCAGGTAAGGGCTTAATGGCTAGTCCTGGAGTCACGGCTTGTTTTGTTTGGAACTTGTGTCTTCAGCCTGCCTGAATTACTCTTCATTTCCTCTGATATTTTACTACACGGTTAGTCAATAGGGCAGTTTTTCAGGCAAAGCCATTTTCATAAATTATGTGGTTAATCCATTGTAATATATAAAATATGCATGTAAAATACAAAACAGACCAAAGAAACAGAAGTGCTGTTAAAATAGAGCAGATCAGTGTGCTGTCTGGTTCCCAAGCCCTACATGCCTTGTACCAGCACCCAGACCCTTGAAGAGTACTGTCATCAGCTTTGAACAAAGACAGCTACTTTCTCCCAAGGTGTGGACTTGACATTTGTAGCCTGGATTAGTTTGGTTACCCTGGACGCTACTCTTGTTCCTTATGTGACGTACTTTGGTTAACAGTGTAACCTGCTATTGAGACCTAATACCTTTCAGCCACAGAATGGAAGATAAAATAAACCTTCAGAGGTCCCAGAACTTGCCAGGTGATCTCACTGGCATGTGTTAGTGTCAAAATAACAAGCAGCACTCCTCGGGTGCTCCTGTGTGCACTCATGGAGCTGCTGCAGTTGCCGATTGTTATCTCCACTGCTGTGCAGCCTGGGGGATGTCCTCACGGGAAGCTCTGGCCGAGCTTGGTGAGACTCCTGTAGCAGAGGGAAAGAGGGTGCTGGTAGTGGGGGGCTCCTGTCAGCCCACCCACCACATGGGTGAGCACTCACTGATGGAGACAGGATGGAGACAGCTCAGCAGCATCACATCCTATTTAAAGAATAAATGCTGCAGGCTCGGATTTAAGGGGCCTGGTGGCTGGAAGAACCCAGTTCTCTTTCCATGACAGCAGTCGTCCCTGCTGGTGACAGATCACAAAACTGAGTGTAAGGAACAGCTATTTTTCATGGTGTCCTCTGCCATTCCCTCCTGTAAATAGCAGGGCCTTGTATGTTAATGTTTCTATTGTTTTAATATTCTTGTTTTCCTCATTCATATTCAAAGGTATTATTGTTAGTGCCAACTCACTTGATTTATTATTTAGAGCAAGCATTTGTTCAAAAAGTCAACACTGGATATTAAATGATGATTGCTTGCAATGAATTTCTTCTTAACATCTGCGAAGACAATTTTGCCTTTTCTTCTTCCACTTAACTCTAAATGAGAGATCTTAAGCACAGTTAAATAGGATTCATAACATCATGCTGACTGAAAATCATCTTGAAGTGGGAACTGTGAAGGCAAAAAGTTATCCGCATATAAAGTCCTCTTCCCTCTGAATTTTAAAACGAGAGGTAAGGGCAGAGTGTTTGCTCTGGATGTACATTGCTGTTCCTGGTGATGGAAGTAAGTGAAGAGAGAGCAAACTCCAGGGTCAAAGCCACAGGTTTACTGGAGATGCAGATCAGAACCACTGGCATCCTCTCCCTTTCCCCAGGATATAATGCTTTAGTGTGTGATTAGCAACTGGGAAAACAATCCATGAAATAATGCAAGTATTTTTTATCCTCTTAACTTACATGCTACCTAAAAATACAGCTAAAGCCCGGTGGATTCAGGAGACATTTTCCACTGATTTGTGTAAATGTTGTATCAGGTTAATATTCAGTCAAAATTTTTTTGCCATTGTTTTTTGGGCAAGAGAGTAACATCTCAGTAACTTTTTCATTAACATAAGCATCATGGTGAAGAAGTAAGATAATACCTCCATATTAATTATCATATAAGTTATCATTTTTACAAAGTTCATTTGAAAATTCTTGTGCAAGCCAAGCTGCTGAAGGCACTTCATTTCATTATACTGGAGAAAAAAACATTAAAGTAGCTGTAAATAAAGATGCAGTTTAGATGTTCACTGCTGCTAGCCAGGTTACAAAGCTGGACAAAATGAGAAAAAAGATAATTAAATTACAGATTTAATTAAAGATTACCATCGAAGAGGCTGGTAAAACAAACTAGTATTTTATAAATGTCCCAACATGAAATGTATGAAGAAACTGAACATTTTAGCAGTGCTTTGGGGATTTTTTAAAACTTTTTTTAGTACAATTTTTTTTTCACAAATTGGAAAATACTAGTGGATAGCAACTGACTGCATTGATGTCATACTTTTCTATAGGTGAAAATTTAAAAAGCAGCTTTGGCTTAAAATAGTTGGCTCCTTTAAAACATACAGCCACAATAAAACACTGAAGCAGAAAATAGTTTCTGGCATAGGACGCAGCATTGTATTTCTGAATATATTATTATGAAGCTAATTGTCACAGAATTATGTTTGAATTTTATGACACATCCTAACAACAGTGACATGAGATGCAGAGCAGGCATTTCTTACATAAATATTTTGCCCCCTCTCCCTTTAGACTGTGACAAACAGTAAAAATAACTCCAGCTACAGCACTCTTGGAAGCCACAAACAGATTGTGCTCTCACTTTAAACCTTGTAGTTTGAGTACCTTGCCCTTCTGCTAAATCTTACACATCTGCTAGAGAAGGGGGAAACATCATCATACAAATTGATTTGATACTTGGTAATTATAAGGGAATCAAGAAGGGCACAATAATAGAATATTAGCTTAATTTTTTCTCATTTTATTCCTAAGATGTAGTTGTTTTATTAAGTACCAGCATGCTTGATAGTGCAATGTGACCTAAAGTTTCTTTCAGTATTCATTAGACCTGGTTTTCTTACCAAGAGAATTCAGATTTAAACCTACCACCTACGTCTTTTTTTCTGAGCCATTATGTATTCCACGTAGGCCACACAGGTTGCAAAATATTATTCTGCAAACAAATTATTCTGTTACATTGGCTTTTTTTATACATGTCTCTTCGTACTCCAGTTTGCCTATTTTCTAAAGGCCATATTATGGGTTTTGAAAAAGATAAATTGATAACTAATGTATTTTAGAAGTCTCTGTGATTACTTTGGAATGGGTTATTTTTAAGACTATATGTAAATGAGTATGTGAATATAATTCTTCTTATCCTGATTTCTAGAGAAATTTTTAAACGGTGATGGGCTGTCATTGGGACAGACAGTAACAAGCCTATGTTTAAATCTCAGTGACTTCAGCTAAGATGTGTGCTCATTAACATTGTTCTGAGCAGGAATACTTACCTGAGCTAGGACCATGTGGAAAAGATGCTCTTTAGAAGATAGAGGCGCATAACCTGACGTGTTTATGCCCCTGCATTCTTGGGACTTGATCATGAATCCTTGGCCCAAGGTAAGCGGCATTGGAACACGCCGTGGTGGAAAGATGCACCGTGAAACCACCAGTGCGATTTCTGCCCAAGGTAGGGCAGTGCTTGGAAGGGCTGGGCAAGGCTCCCAGCCTGGAACGGGAGCAAAACGTGAGGCTTGGTAAGACCTCCTGGATGCTCACCTGGGACAAGGGCGTGCAGTGACGCTGCTGGGAAGCCTCTCTTACCTGGGGGACATGAATGAGACCATGATGATTATTGACCCCACAGGCTATAATGGCTGTTTCTGAGCCAGTAGAGATCTGGTGTGTAGATCTGGGAATTTGAGACCCTTCAATAAACTCTGTGAACCACCTGACAGACTAAAACTGCCTTCAAAGTGATGCTGCAGTTGGTGGTGTAAATTCTCAGTTTTCAGATAGCTGAGCATCACCTCAGAGGCTGCCTTACATGCACACCACACCCAAGAGCTGAAAACATTAGTGTTAGTGCTAGGATTTGTGATTTCCATACTTCATGTCACTGTCATCACACTTTTTAAGCCTCTTTTTCATATGGTCAACCAACAGCTACCAAATTAAAGAACTGAAACCTGCTGGAGACTTTTTGTCACAGGAAAAAGAAGAGCATTGGAAACTGGTAAGCTGTTTACTTGTGTTGTGTAATTTAGAGTTCCTGTGTACACAAGTCACTTTTTTCTTTTTTGTTTTTCTCTTTTTTTCCCCCCCTTTTTTTTTGTTTTTTTTTTTTCCCCCTGAAGTGCTTCTGGATTGCATCTTTGCATATGAAATTTCAGCCTAGAGCTAATTGTTACTGTTGATGAATTATGAACTGGTTTAAAGTAGGTTACAAAGAAATTCTGGCACGTTCTTGAGTACAGTATCATGATCTTGCTTCTCTGGTACCAAAATAAGCCATATTTTCATCCTTAAATAAGTTCTGTTAAGCCATCCACAGTTTTCAAATCCTCATGCATTTCTTCCATTATTCCCTTGTGGAGTTATCCTTGTTGTTTTGAAAAGGATAGTCTCAAGTCTGAGCCTGTACTTCCAAGTCCTGCTCTCTGTTGCCTTAGGAGTATACAAAGGTTTAGATTGCATCTTTTCAATGCATTATGGCACTGCAGCCTAAAGCCAATGCTTGTTTTTTAACTGGCAACCTGCCTGTACGAATGGAGGAAGCAGATTGCCTCTTTGCTGAACACTTAGACAAGGTACTGATTTAACAACAGTGGACAAGCAGCTGGGAGCTGGGCTGTCAGCCTGTCACACACTGACAAATCTGTTGTTCATATTCAGGCAGGATGTTCCAGTTAGATTGCCATCAGTATCATCCATCTACCACAGGCGTGCGAGGCGCACCGGCGTCTCCCGCATACCCATAGACCAAATGCTGGTGATTCAGCTTTCAGGGGGAAGCTCAAGAAAACAGCTAGTTCTCCCTCTTTTTTTCCCATTTTCTTCCTTTTTTTTTTTCCCCTCCTTACAGTGGTCTCCTGCAATCAGGCTGGGAAGGCAGCAGGTTCAATTTTTGCCTCTCTCTTCATTCCCTCATTTGGTATGCTGGAATTATGTGTGCAAATTGTTGGTTGCTCCAATGTCATGTCTCAGGCATGAAAGGAAACCTCTGAATGGAGCCTTCCCACTTTTGATAAAGCCATGAAAGCTTTTTCAACAGCCAATTCAATAAAATGCAGTCTAACTAAACCAGAAATAATAGAACCAAAAATGGTGATTAATAAAAATACACTGAAATTACATTGTTCTGGCTTCCAGACTAATATTTAACATATTTTCATACAGCTGCTAGATTTGTAACACTAAAATTGTATTAATGCAAACTCCAGAACTATTTCATTCTCATAGTCAGGCTTAGTCTGTTGGTGAACTCTGGGCTGAAACCTGTCTGTTTTCTGTCTCTAAATTCACGTTAATGAATTGAAGTCAGTCTCTATTGGCTTTGTGCGTAAGAGCGGGTGTGGGGAGGGGGTGTTTATCAAAGCTGTAGAACATGTGCTGTAATAATTTTATCACAGACCTATACTTGCCTTTTTCTTTTTTAATTTGGAAAAGCTGCTTTTAAATATGCTGATTATATATTCAACAGATTATAGTTTTATATTATCTGTCCTTATGGCAGAGTTACCCAATTTGCACCCCTGTGTGCCCTTCTCCTGTTCCAGCTCCAGACCTGTACTCCCAGAGCCCACAAAAAGAACTCCTGAATTTAGCTAGGGGGAGAAAACTGCTACATCTGTATAGTTTCATCTGAATTCGTCATCTGATTTTACTGCTGCCTGTTCATCACCTCTGAGTGATAGAAATCACCCACAGCTTTCTCAAGGAGGTGACAGAGGAAGGACTCCAGTTAACTTGCTACTTATTTTCACAGTGGTATAGACAATTTTACATTTTTAGACTGGCACTGGTTTGATTTAAAACAGTAATGGCTCTGAAAAGTGGTAAGCTAGTCAAATTCTTAGTATTAAACTATATCTCTTTACATGTTACCTTAGTGCTGTAAAAATCATGATGTGACATACATTTATGTAGTGTGTAATTTAATCAGCTAAGATCTCTGAGTGCTCTTCCCAGCCTCTTCAATGTAATACCTTTTCTGGTCAAGAAAGCCATTTACCTTCACTGTATTTTTCACAGTAAGGTTCAAGATCTTCTGGAAAACACCAAGTTTGTGCAGATTAGTAAAGTGACCTATCTAAAAGGAAAGGAATCTTGCAATTTTTTCCCTGTTTTGTTTTTTAGGTATGTCTGTCAACAAGAAGGCTTGTAAGGTGAAGAAAGTGTAGTACAGATTGCAGTAAATTTTCACACAATGCTCAGAACAATATAAAAAGCCAGTAAAAACATGCATAAAGAAGGCAGGCAGACAATAATCTGTATTTCTAATATGGTATGCTGTTGAGTCTTCATTTTTAGAATTAGTTAATTTTATGTAATCTTTCTTCTTTCCCAAAAATAATCTCAGTTATTATTCCACACATAAAGATGTAAAATCTGAAATCTCTTTAAATTGTTCTTTATATGTAGGTATATATATATATATACATATATACACACACACACACACACACACACGTTGTGTTCCCAAATATGAACACTGGAAAGAATTTTCAGGTGAAGATGCTTTTAAACTCATTACATTTGGTCTTTCTTTCAATCATACTGAGGTGAGTAAACTACAAAGCAGGTTTCCCAAATGGTAAGCAACAGCATTTTTTAATTTATTGAAGTCTACTCCTTGGTCTTCTAAAACAGCCCTAAAAGTTCATCAGGCAGGAAACATGGCAGAGAAAGTAAAAGTATTTTTAGATTCTTGTTTAAAAAAGTAAAATCTGAGGGAATTAAGCTACATTTGTGGTGGAACATGAATAAAAAGCACTCTTTAAAGTGTTTTGTACGTGGCCGCATGTCAAGACAAAGCTCCTACTTTTCATACACAAAGGTAACAATATCAGTTCCTTATCTTTATAAAATCTCTGAGTGTTCTTTGCTCAGAAACCTCTGTGATTTTTGATTGACAGAAAGATTACCTAATAAACCTTCACCACAAACTAATTAATCACTGTGAATACAACACTAAATTGGCAAGTATAAAAAAGCAAATGAGATGGGTGTTAAAGACCGATTTCAAATGACCTTAGTTAAAAACCAAGTACAGAGTGTTGAAAGCATCAATAACTGCACTGCTGGTAAACTTCCATCTTTACCAGAGCTGCCTGCTTGCAGGAGGCATGTCAGGATGAGATATCAAGTTGCATCATTCACGACTGCACAAACCCAAACACATTTTGGTCACTGGGACCACAATAAGAATGGGCACCACCTCTGCTGAAAGGGCATGGGCAGGATGGGGATCTGGTTTCCAGCACTTCTGCAATCCATTTGCAATTATTATTTGCAAATATTTTTTGCAAAGAAAATATATTGTTGTAGTAGTTATCCTGATGTAGAAATGTCACTGCATCCTTGAGCCAAGGTTTTATTTAACTGCACGAGGGTGGCACATTGGCAATGCAGCAAGTGGGGTTCCTCTGGTCATAGTGGCTCCTGCAAGCTGTGAGAATGCATTTCACACTGCACAAGTTTAACAAAGATAAAGTCACCACAAAGTGATATTGCTGACAAGTTTTTCTAAGTCTGAGGCTTAGGTCAATATAAGATCTTAGTTCTCTGCTTTCTTTTTTCTTTTCTGATGATTGAATACCACCACAGTCTTATTTATGGCTCAGGTATAGGGTATACCAGCATCACCGCAGGAAATACACTTGTCAATTTTTTAAGCCTTGAAATTAAAGACAGGAGAAAGCTCTGATGGTTTTTATCCTACTCAGATTGTTCCCTCCGTTCAGGGAGGCTAATATCAGGGATTTTGTTCTGGCAGTCCCTGCCAAGGTTGAGATACACAACCCCCCCAGGAACACATTGCCTTTGATAGAACAGCTACCTCTGCTGCTAATTCACTTCCCTGTGGAGGGGTGGCTTGGCTCATGGGGGCAGAGGGGACCACAGCACCAGCAATAGGGGTAGAAAGAAGCTGGGCTGCAGGAAGGGATTTTGGAGCCACTCAGAAGTGTGAAGGAACAAAAAATTAAAAGTAAATTAAGTAAACCAAAATGGAGGGACGGGTGCTGTGGGGTTTTTGGCAGATGAAGGAAGCAGTAGTCATGTTTCTGTCATGCTTTCACCTACAACTGCAGCCTGTTAACCTCTGTGTCTGTATCCTTTCAGCTGTGCTCTGCTGCATATCCCAGCTTTACATCAGTGTTGTGTTACATTAGGATGCTGGTTTACCCTTTCATCTTAAGTGAGGGTGAAACAGGTTTTCTTTTCTGCAGTTTCCAACCAGTATCTGCATGGCATCTCAGTGGCTTGCTAACTTTCTGGTTCTTATCTTCTGCTTCTTCAACAATCCTTGTGTAAACCAATGGAGAATGTTTCTGAGTGCCATCTCTCTGTGGGCACACAGGTGCAGTGACTAACTTCAATCCCACTGGTACCTCTGCATTTCCCTTTCATACACTTAACTGGAATTCTATTTAAATAATAATTTCAGATCAGTGGGCTTGGGTTTTAGGGGTTTTTTTCCTTGCTAAGGCTTTGGTTCATGGTTTAACTGGCTTGTAAAATTTTTTTTTGTAAGTTAAGCTAAAATCCCAGTAGGTTGGTGGTAAGGGAATAGATAATCATAGAATCATACAGTGATAGAATGGTTTGAATTGGAGGGGACCTTAAAGACCATCTCGTTCTAAACCCCCTGGCATGGGCAGGGACACCTTCCAGTAGACCAGGTTGCTCAGAGCCCCGTCCAACCTGGCCTTGAACACTTCCAGGGACATCCACGCTTCTTTGGGCAACCTGTGTGAGTGCTTCACCACCCCCAAGAAAGAATTTCTTCCTAATATCTCATCTAAACCTACCATTCTTCCCTTGAAGCCATTCCCCCTTGACCTATCACTGCATGCCTTTGTAAAAGTCCCTCTCCACTTTTCTTGTAGCCATCTTTAGGCATTGGAAGGTGCTGTAAATGGGCTCCTTCATCTCACAGTGCCCCAGTGGACACTGACCCCTCTGGTCTCCAGCCTCCCAGTACCCTGAAGTTTATCTCAGGATGAGCCCTGCTCCATCTCAGGAGCTAAAGAAATAAAGCCAACTTCCAACACTGCAAATATCCAGTTCAACTTTGGTACAACTTCAAAGGAGCACAAAAGGAATGGTGTGCATTGTGTTGCAAGGTTGAAGCCAGGGAGAAATTTTAAACTGGGTCCAAACAAGCATCAACCAGAGCTGGACTGCCAGTTTCCACCACAGTATTTTCATCTTCTGTCCCCTCCCATTTGTCCATGTTGTTTTTACAGCAATACAGAGGCAATTTGTGCCCCTGCTTGCCCTGGCAGTGGTGGCTGCCTCCCAGGAGCAAGGTGGTGTGTTGTTCATCCAGGATGGGTGGGAGCTGCCTGCTCAGCTCCCAACCTGCCTGAAGAGCTCCAAACACACACATGGCCTTTCCCAAAGAGCAGCAGTCACCGCTGCTTTTAGGGATTTTAATGAATTGGCTGCTTTTCTCCAATCTATTTATTTGCCTCCTGCAGCCCCCCGCCTCCCTCTGCCGGTCTCCTCCCTCCCCGCTCCATCCTGGTGGCTCCCAGGCAGAGGGAGAGAGGAATTATTTATTGTGTGCCTGTTGAAAATGAAAGGCTTTTACATTTTAATGAGCACTAAATAGGAGCGAGGAAATATTGTTCATTAGCTGTAATCTGTGGAATTGCTTGAGTGAACTTCCTTTGGAGGCCGCTTTAAACGGTTCACTCAAGTAAAGCAGTTTGTATGGTAATTAAGGGAGCATTTTTCTGTCAACATCTGTGCTGCTATTTATAACGCCGAAGGTATCTTATTACTCCACCAGAGAAACATTAAAGGAGGTGGGCAGAGGGGAGGTTGTATTTTATATATATGTGTATATGCATAATATTACTGTTTTCTCTCTTCAAAACCCCTCCCTTTTCCTTGTTTCCCTTCTTGCTTTTTTATTTTGTTCTCACTCTTCCCACCACCCCTTTGCCAAGGAAAAAAATCCTGTCTATTATTTCCTGATAGTAAGGATTATCATTCTGACATCTTTTCATTAATCACACCCTTTGCTCAGCAGCCAGGCAGGGACACTCAAGCTGCTTGGCAAAAACGAGAGTCCTGTGTCTTTGGAAACCATTCCTCGTCCTACTTCTCTCCAGAGGAAAATAGATGCCTTTTGGCCGGGCTGTCGCAGTGTCCCCAGAGGGGTAACACAGAATCACCTCTGTCCTCCTGGCACCCCTCAGGTAGCACTGCTGCATAAAGCCAGCCCAGGCTCCTGGTGCTCTTCAGTAAGGATTGTGAGAGGACAGGGAGGGATGGGGAGAAATAAGCTTTCGCATACTCAGCGTTGTTATAGTATTTAAAATTTGAAGTTGGTGTTTTGACTTAGCTGCTCTGAGGAAAAGGATTTGGATTTAATGACAGAACCTGGGTTTTGCCTACAAAAATAAAATTATTTTTATTTGTTTGCTTTCATTTGATTAACACGCATAATTTTAACCCCGACCAGCTACACTGTGCTAGGGCAAAAAGAGCCATCACCAGATGCAGTTTTACTTTTACTTTTTCCCTCTTTGATTTTTCCTGTACTCATAATGATGATGTTTGCATTCTGCAGCTCTTTACCTAGGGATATGGGAAATTATGTCCTTTAAGAGTTGGAATTGCTGAAGAAGAAAATCACCTTACCCAACACTGCCCAACTTATCCCAGCCCTCATGGCTCTAGGTGATTTCCAAAGACCTGCAAGCCATCTTCTGTCATGGATATGCGCAGTTCCCACTTTTCCAAATCTTTCTCCTTCCATGTCTTCCTCCTTCTCTTTCTCATGTTCTGAATGTTTCATTTATGCTTCCACTGGTTTACTTCTCTCTTTGAACATCAGACATAATTTTCTCCCTCAGTTTAGTCCACCTTTAGTTTGGACTAAATCCAAACCTGGGTTGCTTAGATGGGTTTTTCACTGGTGTTGGGAATATGCTGTGAAGATTTCACTCTTTTTACTAAAAAGAACCTCACAGTGTATGTAGAAAAATGCACAAGGAAAAGCAAGAAGTAGAGTTAAGTTTGCTAGAGTGCCCCAGATACATGGCTCTACAGAAATTAAATATGCTGTGCCAGAGCCAATAACTTGTATAGATTTTTCTCTACCTATAATGAAGGAAAAACATAAACGACTATCATAAAAAGTAAACATTAGAGATAGAAAATCCCTTTTACAGCATTCAGTCCATCTTTCTGCCAATAACAAGTTGTTCCCTGTAGTATATTTTTCTAGTGATTCCTCCAGTCTAGTGTTAAACATTTCAAGTGATGAGCCCTTCTGTTCCCCTGAGAGATGAGCTGAAAGCTTAGTGCATTTCAATGTCAGGAAGTTTTTCTTGGCAAACTTAATTTTCTCTATCTGTATTCCTTCCTGTTGGTCTTGGGATATCCCTATAATTACATACGTTCCTTTGAATTTTCTGGTTGGTGCTGTTTTGGAGTTTTCTGTTACCCTGCAACAAATAATCCAACTCCACATTTCTTTTTCATTCTTGGCTTACAGTTTAACGTATCAGTAATGTTTCCTTAATGTCTGCATCTCATTTACAGTTACAGAGTTTATCATATCACCAGGCTCACTATCACTGTTCTTTTATTCTAACGGGTAACCAAATCACAAGACCCTGACATCTGCTATTTTTGGTAAGGGGCCAGCACTAGTTTTGGAATCAGGAAAGGGCTTCTGAAGAGACAAATTACAAGTAGACAGAGAGAAAATTAATGGAAAGCAAAACTGTCTAAAAAGTAAAAGAGGTTGAAGATGAAAGGGAGAGGTTTTTCAGAAGAAAGCAGGTGAGTGAAGTCCTCTCGTACAGAAATGAGTGATTTAACTGGGGATTGTGAAGATTTTGTAGTCAAGGAGAAATAGAAGTTTACCTGGACCCATTCTGAAAGGGTTACATCACATCTTGTGTGCATCCACCCACCGAGATGTGAGATCAGAGGGGTACCAGCACTCCTGCGCTTCGCCCGGTGGATGTTCAGGTGTATACCCGCTTACAAATCGGTATCACCAAAAGCAGCTGGGGGCCATTCTGTGGGGCTGAGGGATTTGCTCAAGAGTTGGAGCCTTTCCACTAAACTACTGGCAGGGAAGGTAGGGGCTTTTTGCCACGGGCCTCATGAATCTAGACTTGCATCTTCCCGATATGGCAAAAGGGGAAATGCAGTCCAGATTGTGACCTATCAGAGTGCTTGGAAAATTAAGACTCTGTCTGGACTTCCATATGTCTCATTAACTGTGTGGTAAATGCCAGAACATGGATCCTGGAAATTTTGTCTATCCATTTTTTGTTAACATTTGGAGTCTACATGGAAGGCATATTTTGCAGGCAATTGTGTTTGGAAAATCATCTCTCCCAGAGCATCCGAAACCCCAGCAGACCTAGTGATATTCCAGGTAGCACTGGGAAGAGACTTCTTTACTGTATATGTTGGACACAAAATGTTTCAGGGCCCAGCCACCTTCAGATGAATATCATGCTGCAATTGTATGATCAGCCTGTAAAGGACCAAGAAAGAAATCTTCCTAGTAAGTAATTACTCATATCTCTTACAAGATGTGTTTTACTCATTTTTAATAAGCAATTAATTTGGTCCACTTCTTTAAGAGACCTCTCAGGGAAATAAAATAGCATAGTCACAAAAGGCAGGACAGAAGGAACATAATCTGTGCAGTAATTGTTCATTTTCTCCTCGATTATATTTTTAGAGGAGATGCTGAGTGAAGAAACAATTTTACCCTTATGAAATATTCCTATTTTTTGCTCTTATTAAGGTAAGCAAACTGTATTTTAGAAACATCTTCCTTTCTTACTTGTCACCAACTTGTTTTTCCCACGTCTTTAATGAGTAGCATTCATTGGCATCGTGTAAAAGGCAGCTTTACAGACAACTGGCTCTGCAGCATCAGTGCATTTCCTTCCAGCAAGAAGCTCACACGTGTGCCTATCTTTAGGAACATGTAACTTCTGCCGGAGCTCAATGGAATTTAAGCACACAGAGAAACTGTAATGCTTTGCTGAGTGGGAGTGCATTTTAGTATATGCTCGAGTATTTTTCTCAAGAGGCTTATCTATGCATGAGACTTCTTGAAAGGCCCTTCTGAGTTAAAAATACCTGAAGTTCTTTCTAATGAGGATCTATAGCATTCTGCTCCAGGTAATCAAGGCTCACAGTGTCTTGTATTTCAAAGTCCTTATTATGAAAGAATAAAAAAGATTTGCAATAGATAAAATAAGCACAGGTTAGAGTAAAAGATAAAAATGGAGGAGGGAAACAGTACAGCAGAAATGTGTAGGCATCTCTTATTGAACTTCGTTCTTCGTAGCCTTTCTTAAACTACACTCTATTTACCAATTATCTCTTTAAGGCAAGGATTCATCATTCTGCGGGTACACAAGAGGTTGATCATGTTGTTCAGGGTGCAATTTAATATTTAAAATCAGATCATTTTCTACAGGTTTTATAGAGTTTATTTGCTCTAATACCATCTTGTTATTTATTGAATATCTGAACAATACAATAGGCACAGACAGGCAATTAATCATAATATTTTACAAAGCTCAAAAACATTCTCCTCGGTTTTTGGAAGTTATTTCTGAGGCTTTCCAGGTAGTGCACCACTGTAATATGGTATTAACAGGTGACAGGACATGTTTCAGAGGTCCACTAATACATACTGTGGATGTGCAGCCTCATGCATTCAGTAACCAGAGGGGAGTATTAACAGACCATTAAAACATGCCCAGGAGTGTCTTAATGCTATTACAGTATGGCTCTACAAATTTTAATTCAACTTTTATATAAAACAATTCTTTTCAAAAATACCTTTCTTATTATACTGTGAAATCTCTCCTATTCAGAAAAGAAAAGGTTTTTGTGACATAATAATACAGCAGGACATGGATTTAAATACTTTTTTTGCTCCCATTTTAATACATTCTCTTTTGATTTTATATTGTTTTATAAATAGCATAGTCCCAAGGCCTGATTCTCTTTTTTTGCTGACCTACCTTTCCACAGCTCAGGAAGGGTAAAGGAGTCTTAAATTGCCATAAATGTAAATCACACGTCCAGACTACTTAGCTTGGTTGCTAATTTCAATAGACATACCTATATTTATAAGTAAGTAAGATATTTAAGCAGCTTTGGACTTTTGTTAAAGAAGCAAAACTAGAAATCCAAGCAATTTGCCAAGTAAGTCTTCTGTTAGAAGGCTAGAACTAGGGAAGGGAAAACTGGGTCTTTCACAGGTAGTCCAACTCTTTATACCCTCAGTAAAACATTGTAACTGACCACATCAGTTTCACAGCTAACACTGAATTTAATTAACTCTATAAAATAATGTTATCATTCAGTACTGTAATTTTATTGCAGTTGTATATGAATAATACAGAAAATTTTGTTACACTAGTACAGCAAACAATCATTCATGATTTCATACGAATCCTGTGTGAGCACATACTGCAAGCTGTGAAAGACAACTTACCCTTCTACGTCACCCTCTTATTTAAAAGTCGGGAGCAGCATGAAGAGCTTGAAAGTACTTGAGCCTGACTAGAGAAGATGTCTTTAATAATAGCACCTTGAAAGAAGGCCACAGACCACACTTCAAAACATTTACTATCTGCCCCAAAATAAAATGCTCTCTCAGGTTATTTAAAAAATTGTATTTTGCTTTTGCCTTTATGTATTTATCTATTGATTACTCTGTGCTATTACACGTAGCTGAAGGTAGCAGTCATTTTGAAATGGAACATTGCCGCACATTGTTCAAAAGAGATTGTAATTAGGTCTCAAAGCCTTATTTTTCTGTTTTTCTTCCTAAAAACTATTCAAGGAAATTCTTTGCCTCTTTCTGAATTAGTTTTTTGATAGAACACATGGCAGTGGAGCTCAGCATTTAGACTAGCATCGCTCAGGGCTGTGTATTAATCATCATTATCATAATAATAGCATTACACTGTTATTACATATTACTCCTCCTCTGAAGTGTAGAAGGTACAGTGAGCTGTAATTTGTAAATACCAGCGCTGCTTCAGCTGCATTTCTCATCTACAGTGCTGCAGGAGGAGCACCAGAATAATGCCAGGTTTAGGTGCAGCAGCACCACTTCAGAGCATCTTCAGCCATAAATCCTGGCTGCTGATCCTCGCTTGGGCTGAAGGTCTGGAAGGATACATGGCTGGTAGGACAGTGGGTGCATCTGGGACTCTTCTTCTCCTGCTGCCTCTCTATGAGAGCTGTGGTCCCCGTCAGCCTCAGAGCAGGAAGATCTGCTCAGTGTGACTAGTTTGATAATTTAGAGCATTTTAACAGCCAGTTGGATTTGAGAGTTTTTTCTCTGTCCTTTCTGATTTCATCCACTACACTGATTTCAGCTGTGGGGAGGAAAAAGCTTTTTTAAGAAGCTCTTTTGAAAGGAGGCAGAAGGGATGAGGGGGCACTTGTGTTTGGGTTTTGTGGGCTTAGGGGGATTTGACTGGATGCAGTGCTGAGTTCCTATGTCTGCAAATAAAAAGAAAGGAAGCTATTATTGATATTCCTACATGTAAACATATCATGAGTATATATATATATGTATATGAACATACATTCATAACCCAGTAATGATGATTCAGGTCTTACCAGGGCTGATAGCGTCAGGGCCTTGTAGTGGTGCTCAATAGCCAGTTGTTGTTGGCTATTGCTTTCCAACAGGAGCTTGTAGACTTCCTTGTAATTAGATTTTCCAGTTGTAAAGAAATCCCTCAAAACTACACGAGCGCTGAAATTAAACCATATCACATGTCCTCTTTGAGGCTGAAATCATATATACATACCACCTCCAAATGCCTTTAAATTATTTGATCCAGTTGGAGCAAGATATATGGTTTGGACCAGGAACTAGAGACAGTCTTAGTTAGGCACCGCAGTTTTTAACTTTGAAGCCTGTGGCTGCCAAAATTTAATCTAATTCTGCAGTTAAACACCTCATCTTCCTCAATTGTTTAAGTCATATGCTCCCAAACTGTTATCAAAAACCTGAGAGCCTGGAGTGGGAAATCCAATAGATTGAATCAGTAAGAAAAGAGCTGAATTCTCTAAATTTATTACACATTTGCTTCAGGGCTCTTCATGGGTGTGAAAGAAGTGCTAGGATATAATGCTGAACCTGATTATGTGGGGAGAATGGGACTGAGCAGAAGAATCTAAGCAGAGAAGGGCACGATAAGGAAAAGGATAATCTATAGGGAACAGGCTGAGACTGTGAAGCTTGGGGCAGACATGCAGAAGCATGGATCCATTACTGCCTGCTTTCCTCCTCTGCCCACAAGGGCCTGGTTTTTTACCTTTTATTTTATATTTTTATGTGTTTTATGTCTTATATAGTTATATATTGAATTGTGTATTTATTGTATAATTTTATATTCTATTATTATTTTAATCTCATGCATTACTTAAAAGAGGGCCATTACTATTTATAGTCAGGACTTCAGGATCCATCTGTGATTTATAGCTTATACAACCTTAATTTACTCCTTACAGCCTGAAAAGTATGTACAATGTGGTTTTACCATAACTGGCACTGTAATGCTGCTTCCAATATGTGACTTTATGCAGACTGCTGTTCCCTTCCTGAAAGGCAGCTCGAGCAAGTGCCAGCTTTTAAGATATTTGGAGTTACAAATAAAATAAATGAGGAGAATATTGTGCATTTACTGATCATCATAAAGTCAGGTCATAATTATTATAATCAGTAAGTAATGGAATTAACAAATATTTGTACAGCAGTTTGAAAAAAAAAATCAAGAAGCATGGAAGTGCTCTGTACAGCTAAGTACTGGGTTTAGTATTATGATAAATGATGCGGGTATGACACCCCTCAGCAAGTGCCAATTATCTCCAGAGTTGTTTGAGAATTACTTTTTAGGGGTTTCTAGGCATGTCAGGAAAGAGGGGCCTTTTATATAGTACAATATAGAAGATCCCACTGCCCTTATAGATACTGTGCTACCAGTTCAGCTGGCATTTCACCCACGAGCCACATGGCTTCCTCCAAATGATCCCAGACTAGTTGCACCTCAGTATTGAGACTGAGGCAAATATTCAAATAATGTCTTTTTTACAAAAGTAGTAATATCTAAAATACGGCACTGTTCAAAATAATGTTCTTTTAAATATAAGAACAGTTCTGAAAAAGAATTCAGATTCCTATCCTGAGCTAAAATTGAATTTTAGTTTTCCAAAAGCAACTTTCCAGACAAAGTAGCTTTGTCCCAAGTCACAAGAATGTTAGAAGTTAATTAGCTAGCATACTTCTGCAGCTTTTCTTTTCTTTGCAGAAATTCTGCAGCTTTTACAGATTTCCAGATGAAGAGGTAGAAATTTCCAAACAGTTGCATTGAAATGGCTTTTCCTACCCAGTTTTGTGTCAGTTTCTGTCATGATAGGAGAACACGGAGGTGGGGGGGTGCATTCAAGTTCTGATTACAAAAAGCCACATTAAAATTTTTCTAAAATAATGCCCCATGATGTGCTCAGAGATTGATATGTGATGGTAATGATGCATAGAACAGCTCCTAACTTTTTCTCTCAAAGGCTCTATGATTGCCTCTTACTGGAAGAATGGTGTCACTGATATGGTTTGGAGTCCCTCCTGGCAAGTAGCAGTAGCAGCTACTTCAGACATGGACATGACAGATTGAAAGGAAGGGATCCACACCTCAAACAAGGCTGCCCTGAACACCATTCTGATGCAAAGTTTCAAAAGAAACCACATCACATTAGTTGAAATAGTATCATACCGAGATATACATTCTTTCATAGCAATGATTTCATGAAGAAATCACTAGTTTACTCATTTGCTGAAAACACATCACATTTTAAACAAGAAAATAACAAAAATCATCTTTCTTAAAAAGTGCATCACTAGAAGACAGGTGTGGGGGAGAAGTATAAAACTAGACTGCAGAGTATTTAATAAATTGTCTTGAATGTAGCACTGTTGTCGCTGTGGTAGCATTAAAATCCGGCAAGGTGTTCCTGGGAAATTCCTTCACTGGCATGGCTTTCACCTACATTAAATGATCTCATGATGGACACTGCCACTTGAGAAGCAAATACTAGCAGAGACGAGATGGGTCACGAGAAGGGAAAATCAGAGTATCAGTGCACAAATGCTGACTGCCATCTGGCACAGATGTCATTTACTGCTGTTCATGAATCAGGAACCAGTTAAATTTAACAGATTTAGCAGTCCATCTATCCTTGTGCAGTGCTGGGTAATACAATAATTATTCTTTGAAATCCCAAATTATACAGTTCGTTATTTTGTGAACAGAGATTCTGGAGATTTTTTATAATTAACGTAGTTTTTAGAGTAACATTCTAAATACATAACATACAAAATCTAATATCAACATAAACATTTAACAGCAGTAATCTTTCAGCTCTAGAATGTGTGTGTTTCCAGGTTGCTTTTTGAAAGAGCTATCAGGATTTCTAGCTGAAGGGGGAACTGCTGAATAGGTGGAGGTTTTGATTTACTGCATTAAAAATGAAAGTTTTCAGCCTAATTTTTTTAGAAAACCACATGTAAATTTTTTTTCTAAGAAATGTGGTTATTTTGCCAAGCATCTGTGAATAAAGCTTTATAGATGGCATTAAATAGCCATAAATAGGTTTTTAAAATATATTAAATTACGTGGCACTAAAAAAATCCATAACATAATTTCAAATAATCTAGAGTGTTTGCATTTTATTTTTTTAAAGAATAATTTCATGTTTACAGCATTCAGTGATTTAGTTAAATGCCCTCTGTCCAACATTTCCTTGTAAAAGCAAAGCTGAACTCCTGAGCTCTTTACAAGCTACAAATTAATATATTGAGGAATCATCATTAATAATGACAACCAGTCTGTTTTGCTTATATGTTGGGTAATGAAAAACATACTATATGGGTGATAAAAGGTATTAATTTTACTAAAGCTTTAGAAATTTCTGCCATCAGCCCTTGGACTCTTAAAATTTGATGTTGTAACTAGGTGAGACAAAGATGCTTTCAGAAGTTTTCTTTGGCAGTTGAAGGCTGGGAAACAAAATGACAGTGTTATTCAAAACAAAACTGAAAATGTTGTTTAAACATGAGTTCCAGCCTGCCAGTGAGATAACAGCAAAAAGCAGGGAAGTGGGGAAGGAGTGAAAGCAAAGGGAAGCACAGCCATCATGCCAGTTATATAGCCTTTTTAAAACATGGTTGCTTCTAGAATTATACTGTTAGCATTAACTACCCTGCTAAATGCAATTTCAGAGCAGCTTGGCTATGCTGGGACCAATAATGTTTCAGCAGATGTTAACAGTGAGGGAATTTAAAGATTACAGAGTTTCATGGGTGTAGTAAAGCTGCAGTGGGAACAGAAATATTGCCGTAGCTGTTATGTTCTGAGTGCACCACATTTACTGACAAGTAATACATGAGTGATAGTGAGGACCATGGGAACAGAACTTTATACTTACTGGTCAGCAGCCTATAAATTCCATAAATTAAACAAAGTTTTATGTATTTTTCATTTCTTTTCAGAATGATCTTCTCTAAGGGCCTCTGCTTCATGTTAATTCCATCTACAAAGTATAGCTCTGTCTTTCAGCTTTTTTCGTAAGGGTATTTCCCCACATGCATGTTTCCTTTTCCTCCTCCCACTGCCCTCCACTCAGAAGGTTTTCCCCACTTCCTTACTAATGATTCTTCATGGGCCAAGCCTTGACAATGAACTGAAGAGCCACAGAGAGCAGCTTCTGTACGAGGGAAGTCCCACACAGACAAATCATTTTTTCAAAATGGGGCCAGCCATCCTGTGCATGAGTTCTGCCCAGAGTCTCCAGGCAGGGAAACAATCACCGTGACTTACTGAGAGCACTAGAGATTTATAGAGATTACGAAGTTGATACCTTTTAATTTGTCTCCCTGAAATATTAAGCTGCAAGCCTGAGATGAGCAAGGCGAACTAGAAAGGTTGTGGTACCATGTAACAACATCCCCTGCAGTACAAGCAATAAATGGAGAGTGAGGATAAATAAATTGGCCAAACATTGTATACGCATCAGACACAAGGTGCACGTTGGCTTGCAGATGTAGCTAGAGCATGAGCCAAGTGGGCACTGCAGAGACCAGGTGTCCTGGCTTGAAAAGGATGTGAGTTTTTTAAGGAAGTTATAGTCCAACCAATCAGTGGTCAGATTGAATATTGACACCTGGTATGACCACTGAAGAGATTTGTCAGCTCTGAGAACACAGGGAGATAAAGGAGAGAATCCCGGAGGAACTTGCTTTTGTGTTCCGGCTGTTGAAGGGAGCAGATCTCCTCCCCCGGCCAGCTTGAGGCCTGAAGCCTGGGCCTGGGCCTGG
>WEIT01026095.1:27754-67067 GCA_013389985.1 Dryoscopus gambensis | reverse complement strand
GCCCCAGGGGTTGTAAAATGGGGGGGACTGTTCTCCCAAAAAAGGAGCCTGTGGTACTTGGCAAAGCATCGTTGAATCGTGAGGGCAGTTTCAGTCCATGGATGGTGGTGAGAGCACCAGGCATGGAAGGACACTATGGTTTGCAAGAGAGACTCCTCTCTTCTTTGATGGACTGGGAATTGATTATTTGAGTATTGTTAACTGATCAGGAAATCCAAGGTTTTGTCTAATTGTGTGAAGGGTGGAAGTCGGGAGGAGGAGGAATGTTTCAGAGAGTTTTCATTCTGTTTCCTGTGTGTTTCTTTCCCTTTAGTGTAGATTAATAAAGTTTTTTCTTTCTCTATTTCTAAGTTTGAGCCTGCTCTGCTCTGTTCCTGATCACATCTCACAGTAGTTATTGGTAAAAATATATTTTCATGGGACACTGGCATTGCGTCCAGAGTCAAACCATGACACCAGGCCTAAACATGCAGAAAGCAGGATCTGCTGCATCCAGGCTCGGTTACTTAGGTATGGATAAAGTGTTAAGATTAAGTTAAGTGTTATGTTTAGTTGATATGTAGCTGGTGTTCAGCTTCTCATGATCACGCTACTCAGCAACAGTATGGCTTACCACTCAAAGAAAAAGAGACTACGCTGTTCAGAGAAACAAAGAACAGGGGATAAAACTTATGCTGTTTTCTATCAGAAAATAAAGCAGATTACAGTTTAGCGTGAATGTTTCCTGTGCAGAAATGAGATCAGGAGAAGATAATTAATATATTATTATAATTAATTTATTCACATTTTAAAGGCACACTCTCACAGACTATACAGTGCCTGCTGATTTCTCACCTACATTCAGGTTGGGCATCAGTAGGAAAGGAATGGCCTTTTGTCAGCTTTTTCCATCTCAAGAGTTCACTACAAGGCACCGCTGCTGTAAAAGTTCCCTTTCCATCCTGCTGACTGTGCAGAGCCCACTGCCCGGGCTGGTCCTGCCCCAGACCCTTCCCTCAGTGAGCTGGATGTGAAAGGGAACAACGCAGCCCCAGTATGATGCTCGTCAGGGTAGGAGATGCCAATACAACATAAGACAGAGTGAAAGCTTTTTTATTTTGATGGCAGCCTTTCACTGTCTATCATAAACTTAGTGAAGCAGGCTTTCTCTATCCAGCTCTCCTTTTATTGGGCACAAATCACCGCTGACAGGAAGTTTTATGCCTAAATCCGTTTACTGTCCTTGTTGGTAGTCTTTAAATTAATATTTATAAGCTGAGAGAGGCCTAAAAGGATGCAGCAGTAAAATATCTAAATGCTTCAGTTTGGCTTGAGTTGAATTTTCTCTCTCTTGACCACTGACATTCCTTAATTACTACTGACCCAGGCATACATTGTCTTCGCTGCTCCGAGCCTACAAATCACCTCCTTCTGCAGTGTTGTGGCTGACAACAGGGGAGGTTCAAAGCAGATCAGTTTGTATGATATATTGGAAGAATAGATGTGGGGACAGGCTGGAGAGAGAAAAAGAAGTAACCTCAGACAAATGCCTTAAGAGTAGTAACTTTGAGCTGGCATAAGTGATTTGGCTTTGAGAAAAAACGAATAATGTTTGAATTGGCAAAAGCAGCAGATTTAGCTGCTGTAATTTTTTTTTTTAGAAGTGGGAACAAACCAGAAACAAACCAGAGGGCATACTGAGCTCAAAAAAAAAACAACTCAGTTGAGCATATTCACATCTTGACTGGATGATACATAGCACACCCTCAGCAAAATGACCATTTTCATTAAATCAGTATGAAGGACAGTTCTTTTGCATATTAAAAACTGTTGGGCAAGCTGAAATTAGAACAAAGCTGATTAAAAGTAAAATTTTGTTGCATTCAATCTTTTCCTCCTTTTTGTCACTGTTTTGATCATTTTGTTCCTTGGTGTCTTATTTCTGTCAAAGTAGGCAAAGGGTGTGCAACAGAAAAAAAGCAAATATAATAAAAACCAGATTAGCTGTCACCATCTTAGTCCATAAGCACATAAAAATAATGAGTCTGGATAGAATGAAGAAAAGTACAGATAACAAATGGTGGGGTCCTCTGAAAATGTCATTCTAGGAGAAAAAAACAACTTGTAAAGGAGAAGAGATACAAAGGATTCTGATCTGCAAGTTGTGAATCTGCAATCTCTTGTTGATGCAGTTCAAGTTTTGGCACATGAATCATTTTATGATTGCATGGGAGGATTCCCAAACAAG
The DNA here is from genome assembly GCA_013389985.1 of Dryoscopus gambensis. NCBI lineage: Eukaryota > Metazoa > Chordata > Aves > Passeriformes > Malaconotidae > Dryoscopus > Dryoscopus gambensis. The sequence continues at coordinate 64,840 of WEIT01026095.1, read as the reverse complement.
AGCAGATAGCTGTCCATAGCAAGATGTAATAGACCCAAATCCCCACCGTCTGTAGATCGTGTGAAATCTTTTGCTTAAGGAATGAATGAGAGTTTTATGTACCCCAGGTAATAGAGAAACAACTAAATAGTTGTAATAATAGTCATAACTGAAAGATGTAATAAAAATAATTCTAATCTGCTACTCATGTCTTTGTACCCTTTAGATCTCTGCCTAAAAGGAAGGTCTAAAACATGGGTTAATGCATATTTGTTTCAATTTGGGAGTGAAGCCATTCATCATCCTATTTTGTTTACTCTGCAAAGACTAATTTGAGGACATAAATGGTACTTATTTTGCTTAAAACCTCTGTTGACTTTTTCATGTATTTGCAGATTTGATTTATTACACTTGGCCAAACTTTGCTCTCCATCCCTGACTGCTGTACCTCCAAACCCGTGTGCTGGTAAGCCTTTCATCACCTCTCTTCCCAGGAGTGCTACACTTCATACATGCTACATTCACACATTACAATAGGAAACGTTTGAGACATGGAAGGAAGACTGGGAAATAAGCCACTAATACTGTAGTGCCTCAAAACTGCTGTTCTTTTGTGCTCAGAGGGTTAAGCTGCCTCAGGTAGTCTCCCAAGTTCTTTATAAACAGTGCTCCTGCCAGCTGAGATAGCTAATGAATGTAACAAGCCCACTCTCACAATTATAAAACAGGCACGATTATCTGTTCTATTAGAATGACTCAGATTCGCCCTAAATCCTATTCTTCCCGAGCAAGATAAAATTATAAGACTTGTAGAATAAGCCGATCGTCTGCTGACGGCAACTAATTCCCATATAAGTCTCTCTGCTCTTGGGTAATCAAGCATCCAAAGTGATTCATTCTAGAGCTAAGGGAAGATGGCATTTTGACACGTGGGCCACTACCCTGAATCTCCAGATGCAGGCACACGTGTGAAACTTGAGGCAGGACATACATGACAGGATATGTGTGACCATAGAAAGAGAGGCGTAAGAGGCAGGATGATGCCAGACAACAAATGTTAACTCAAGAAGGGCTAAATCCGCCCACTAACTCCTAACTCACCACTTTCCAATTTCACTCATCCTCTTTGTAAGGGCACAAATAAGCAGCGATGGGTAAGGTTGAAAAAGCAAAATGTGGCAATTTTTCCCTTTGCCTCTTTTTCTTGAGTTTTACTTTGGACCCTTTTGAATACACAAGGTATGTCAAGAGGACAGGGGTACCCTTTCTGTCTGTCAGTGGTTCTCTGTGCCTGCAATGAGTCACCCAGCTTTCCTGGACATGGTGCCTCCATTCTAGTGAACCACAGTGACCACTTATCAGGGCTGTGTCTCTCCTTGGGCCTTACCAATATCATAGCTTTATACTCCTTTAGTTCAGATTTTCATTCCTAAGCCAGACCAGTGGACTGTCCAAATTCAAAAAATTTATTGACCCTTCGCTTTTTCAACATCTTCAGGATTATTTGTCTGGCTGGTTTTGTTCATGTTTTTTCTGAAAGATAAACACGTAACTGGAGCCCTAAAGCAGTTAATAAATGCTTTGAGGAAAAAGGGTCTAAGTGCCTTAATTTTATTCTAGCTGTTCAGCAGTTAAGGTAACACTGTTAATAAATATACTGTGTTTTGTTCTTTCCATCATCAGGACCAAAGGCACAATAGTCCTCAGTCATGTTTCCTGAGGCTGGCCTGCCAGCCACTAAACAGCACAGCAGTAACTAACAGCTCTTACATATTCAGATTTTTTTTTGTATGAGGAGATGTCTGTGTGGAGCTTTACCACTGAAACTTCCCTAAAAACTCCTTGCCTTTTAGTGGTGTTTTTCGTCCAAGTTGGATGAAGATTAGACGCGCGCACAACCGAGTGGTTGTTTAGGGAATCTGTGCCCGTGGCTGAGGGATGCCTGCTAAATGGACTGTCATGCTTTCTAAATGCACTTTCCCTGGTGCCTCGACCTGAAACAAAGCCCCATGGCAATCATTTTCCATAGCTGAGAGACCTTTAAATTGAAATGTTTGGAAGTTGCCTTTCCATTGGCTCCAACCCATTGTTCTCAATAGCCCATTTACTGTAACTTCCAGCTGTCCTAATAGGGACGGAATAGTCAGTTTCCCCTTCCGTGCTGTGCTATCAAATGCCTCCCCGGGTCCTGGTGTGCAAGCTTTGCTCCTCTTGGGGAAAATCCTTTAGAAATCAAGTATTTCTGGTCTGCACACCAACATGCTGAGTGTCTTAGCCAAGATGTAAATTTTCTATGAAGTTATTTAGGCTAGTAAGGGAACAGCTGTGTCTGGGCTTTGCATTGGGAATCCTGGATGCTAACCCTGATGTTATGGAAAGTACAAGAAAGGCTTTTTCCCTTTTATTTACTGTTCTGCTATGTCTCTGCAGGTGGCTTGTTCTTATCTTGTCTTGGTGCTGTTCATTTCCCATTGCTCTTCTTCTGTTTTTCCACTCACTATCCAGAACTGGATAGAAGCATTGTTTTGGACTGAATACAGTCCCTTTCTCTCATTTCTCCACAAGTATCTTTCCAACTCTTTTACTTCAGAGCCTTTATGCCACCTTCCTTCCTTCCCTCCCCATCATTTCTCTAATTAATTTTTTTGGCAGGTGAGGAGGTCAAGGTAACAGGACTTACTCCTATAACCTGAGATAAGACAAGACAATATTTGGTACTAGTTTTATGTGTCCTGCCTGAAACAGAATTTTCTTTGGGTCAGGGAGTGCTTTAGAGAGGGGATGGGATTTAGGCACTTAGATGGCTTGAAGTCTGATCATCCATTTCTTCTTCCCCCGGGCTGAAGAGATGAAATCTTGTGGTACTGTGCCTAGCGAGGTCTCAGTACCAAGGCTGATGCTGTCCTCAGAGTCTGAGGGAATTATGGCCATCTGTGTTTGGCCAGAGTTATGAAGGGCTGGAAGGAAAAGATGCTAGAAATAAAAGGAAAAAGAAGAATTCTTCAGGCCACAAGAAGGCTTTGGATGTCCACATCCAATCCGTTCTCTAACCAAACTCCTCTGAGGGTTAAAACCATAAATAAGGAGCTCTGAGCTGCCGCACAAGACTTCAGTGCTGCCACATCAACAGCTGTAAATCTGCTCTCGAGCTCTTCTTGCTTACCCTGTAGGGGAAGCACAATTCTGCCTGGATGAGGCAGGAACATTTGGCGGCAGCACTCCGGCAAACAGATTTCCAGATGTTTGATGAGAATGACAGCCTCAGAGTGGGAGTGCTTGAGTGTGTGCATGCATGCCACTCTTTAAAATTCAAGGCTAGCTTGCAGCATTATCAGGGAGTGAAAATGTCAAAAGAAGACAGTGTTCATAGCAGGCATCACATTTCAGGCCTTAGGAGAAAAAGAAAAAGAGGAAAGACAGCACTGAAACAATTTAAAATATAAAGAAGGCGGGGGGCCAGTAGTTAGAACAAGCCTGTGAAATGTGGAACAGAACCCCCAGTCCAAACGAATATGCCAACACTTGTATGGCCTCATTGGGCAGTATTTCAGGTCTCTGTGCCCCATCAAAGCTATGTGGTACCCCCACACCCTTTGCAGAACCCACTTCCAGCTACACTGCATTCGGGAAACTGGGCTGTATTCTTCCTTACAACGTCTGGCTCTTGCCTCTGACCTTCTCCTGACTTCTTCAACAAATGTCCTTCACTGCCATGCTATTCCTGCAGTCCCCTCTCATGCTTCTGGGATTTTTGCTTTCCACATGTCCCAGTTTCCTCTGTCCCTGAGGTTGTGTGTCTTACTACCATCCATCACCTGCAAAGTCAATGCCATTGTACAGCACACTCTCTTACACCATATCCTGTTCTCTCATCCTTTCTCTATTTGGCCTATATATGTTGTATGTACAATAGCAATATGTTAACCTAATCTGATATTTTTTTTCCTTTTCCCCATTATCTGGAATATTATATTAGATTTTCCCAGTTTATTACACACCTGAGTGGAAAATGTATAGATAAGGAAATCTACTAAGTAGCATTATAATTTCTCAAACACTTTTTTTTCCCAAGTTTGAGAGCTAATCATGTTCTTAAGTATCTCAGCTGCTGTCATTTCCATATTGGTTTATTTCCTTCTGATGAAAGCTTATGAAAATCACATACTGAGGCCATGAGTATTTACTTGTAAAAATATCTTTGCATTCTCATTAGAATATGCTCCCTTCCATCTGGAATTCCTGCTTTCCAAACTATCTCATGTATGTTTCTCATTGCACTAGTCATCTTTGCAAGTCTGTGCACTGTAAATATGAGCTTTGCTATCCCTGCAGAAAGGCAAACCTTTTGCTTCACAAATAAATAGATTACAACCTTCTTTATTTTTCTTCCACTTGAATATAAATCTCCTGTAATATGACCTAGATATTGCAGGGAGAAGAATCTTGGTTTCCTTTTGTTTGGAAAGAGATTTCAGGTGGATCTGGCAGTGCTGGGCAAGGCATCTACGGGTCACACTGGCCGAGTGCGCTAATTGCACCTTCTCTGTGAGCTATGCTGAAGCATAGGTTTTGACAAAGTATTCGTACATTATTCTCATAACCAACTGCCCTTCTTGTGAAGTATCCACACCGCTCTGCTGAGGGGAAGGGAGCTCATGGCTCAGTGCACTGCTCTTATTCCAAAGCCTCTGCCGTCTTCCCTAAATAAACACCAAGGACTGATGCTTTCCCTGGTGTAACACCACTGACCTCTCCGAAATTACACCAGGCATGAATTTGATCAGATTTGTCATCAAATCCATTTTGTACCAGCAGGAGCAGAGACGAACGAGGCGAGCCATCCCGCAAGTCCCATCCAGGGCTTTTCTGTTGCCCCTGCTATCACCCCGGGCTCCTTCCTCACCTTAGGCTGAAGGGAATGATAAGGTCCAACTTGTCAGGACTTATTACTTATTCACAAAACTATCACACCTTTGACACATCTGTCAGTTTTTATACAAAAAACGAATGAGCAAGGATGCTGAAGTTTCCTTTCAGCACACTGGAGGGCAGTCCTTTTTACCACACCCTTAAGGCTTTCATGTCAGGGCTTAGTTGCAATGACAGAGCAGTGTGAGAGAGCTATCATTTCGTCTGGCCATACTGTGCTTTCCTCTGGACAGATTACACTTGCCCCCTGGTACTTAAGAGAATTAAGCTTTCATCCTTTACATAAATATATAAATAAATAAATACATGTGGTATGTAATTGTTATGAACATCGAACATCAAACGTCCAATTTACGTTAGTTATGGATTAGATGAAGATGTATCCTTTTTCTTCTTTCAACACTTCCTAAAATAAATTTGGCTCATTGCTTCATCATAGAGATCAGTCTTTTTGCAAGAGCAATGGCATTTTTTTTTCTTTTTGTCTTCTTCTTCTTCTTTTTTTTTTTTTAAATATGAAATCCAGAAAAGCCGAGCACAGAATAACAGAATAGAGCAGTATATTTTCTAATGAGTTTGTGGTCAGATCTGTAATTTAAACTTGACAGTAGAATCACAGAATTCAGATTAATACTGAAGCCACCAGGGATCTTAGGAAACATTATGTTCAATAGAGTGTATGGCTAATGGTTACAAAGTACAAAGGATATGGATAAGCATGGCTGATTTATGAAAATACTGTCTGTATACCGAATGTATTTATTCCAGCATTTGGGCTTTGGTTGCATTTAAAATGAAAAGGAAGGCTGCTTATTAATTTTACATGAGCTTTTTTGGCTATCTTATTCAAGGCCAAGTTCCAAGTGATTTGCTGCATCCTCCTCTACACACAGTCATTACATGGCCTGAACTTCAAAAGTGGTTCTAAGTTTCCAGTGGTTTGATAAGCCTGTTTTCACAGTCCCCATTTTCTGAAAATCACCATAACTAGGAACAACGCCTTTTAATGCTTCAAATCGTTAACATCCCTGCAGAACAGAAAGGAAAGGGCCATGTATGACAAAGTTCTTCAGTGCCAGCAAGCACATCACTGCAGTCTGAGCTTTTCTTCAGAATCCATAATGCATTCCAAACCTGAACTTCACAGACTTGACTTCATGGCATGTTCCCATGCTGGCAGTGAATTTGTCATTTCTTGTTGAGCTCATTTGGCTTATCTCTATTCAGTTCTCATGAGTGTTGGTGACTTCTCCTTCATAAGAGAGGATGCCAAAAAAGGGCAAGGATTAAATGATAGTATTTTCCCTTTGCTTGTACATGCTAAGAAAATAAATATCTACTGGTGCTGTATACAATTGGGAGCCACTTTTCATATAGAGGTAAGGCTTATTCAGTTACACAGTTTGCATGTATGTGCATGTGTGTAGTTTAACCTATTCAGGTTTTAATCTCTGGTGATTTCAGAAAAATTTGGCAGAGCAGTAATCTTTAAGATTAAAATAAAATTCTCTGCTTGTTGTGGAAGGATGGAAGGAGGAGGATGGTGAAGAAAAGACACCCGATAAGGAGCCTGCCTAACAACAAGACTGCAGAGTGAGTTCATGCATTATTAACCATAAAGAATCCGCACAGTATATCTATCTATATATTTCTCAGAGAGTGTGAGAGATGGACCATATGCGCCCCACCCCTGGGAAAAGCTTCAACTGTAGCTCACAATTAATTGTGAGGCACAAAGCTGTAGGAAACAGGGCTTCATTAGTTCTGTTCTTGAAAAACTACTTATTTATGTTTTTATTTTCCTTCCATGGCACTTCTGGACACAGAAATCGTGACCCTTGAATGTACCCCAGGACTTCTTTAGCAAGTTATTTTGCTACCACTTTTCAATCTGTGGTAAAAAAAAATGAGCACATACATTAAATAACATAAATGGAGTAGAGTTATTCTTCCTTGTGCACCTATTGCTGTCTTTGTCCATATCACCTCTCTAGTAGTAGCAGAAGTAGTAATAATAATAATAGTAATAGTAGTAATAATAATAATAATTTAAAAACACATAGACTCTCCTCAGTGATGTTAGAGGAAGTCAAGTTGTTCCAAATATGAAAGCTAGCAAAAGCCAGTTCAGGAAAAATAAAGTGGACTGACCTCCCTACACAGCATTTCTCAATTTGTATCTGTGTATTAGCACTTAAACATGATTCTCATCATCATCCTTAACATCAATGAAATTGAACAGCCTTCCTGACTCCCACTGGTGGATGGGTGTGCATATGAAGAGGGGAAAGGATGGCAATTGCAGTAAGGAACATCTTCAAATGAGCCAGAAATGTCATGTGAAACAAGCTCTTCTCCCTGCTCTGTATTCTACCTTCATTTCCCACTTATTGGAGAGATGAATGAAAGCAGCATACAGAGAGAATAACAAAATGATCGTAAAACAGTTACATCATCAAAACTCACGCCATATGCTATGTCCTAAGTGCTTGAAATGTTGTGGTCCAGAAATGATGTTTTCGTTCCTTCCTCAGAGTATCCTGACCGCAGCTGAAGTCGGATCAATTTTGAATCTGCTAAAGCCTTGTTACTGTGCCTTTGTTGCAGGAAAACCTCCCCACTGCACTGCCTTTCCCATTCTTACACAACTCAGTCCATGTACTACTGCAGCACGTCGAGAGTGTGGTCCTGACCAAGAGCCTGACCCGGCTCCCACTGGAGACCACAGCAGGACTCACCCTGACTTCGACTGCAGATGGATCCAGAGTGGAATGGGAATGAGCAGATACATCCTGGATGTTGAAGGAATGTATTGACTCCCAGGCACTGGTTTTGCACAGAGCAAAAGGAAGTTAAACAGCGGCGAAATAATGACTGTTGTTTTGAAAAGAAGAGAGCAATGGGGGAAGGAAAAGAGCAACACTCTTTCTAATTATATGACAGACATAGCAGGATGCAGAAGTGTTTGATGAGGGCCTGCTACAGCCACGCAGCTAAGTATAGGCTTAAAATTAAGCATTTATTTAAGGGTTTTGCTGAATAAGGATGAGATCATTCACATACTTAAAGTTAAATGTATGCTTAAGTGCTTTGCTGAATCTGGGCCCAGATACATAAACCATTAAACAGTCACTTTAAGAAAGCGGTGGAAAGCTGTTATACCATTTCTAGACCTTTTAAGTTACTTCTCCTACATTTCCCCCTATCTCTTTCTTATTAGCTCAAGGAGGAGGTTTTTAAAGCTCCAGTTCCTCAAAAACTATAATGTTCATTGCTACCCAATTGTAATTCAAATTGCTCCGCGCAGCCCCAAGCGTGTGTTCAAACATATAATCAGGAAAACAGGAGACTTGAGCCTTGCCAGTTGGAATACTGTCGGTCACAGATGCCACACTGTTTTTTCCTTTTTTTTTAATGAATAAATAAGGAGGGGTAGAGAGGTTGATAAAAGCTGGCCTTTGCTGTCCATTTTTGGCACTCTGTTCTTGTGGCCTGGGTTATTTGGGTACATGTTGCTTTGTGTGTGTGAGGGCTCCTTTTTTCCCCCCTCTTTCTCTTCCCCTGGTCAGAGAAGCCGTACTCATCACCTGGAGTGAAGGCTGACAGGAATGAACATAGGCAGGAAGCAGCGTGACACACACATTGTCATGCATGACTGACCAGCAGCCATCAACAGCAATTAAACATTGAGAGCACTGGATCCTTTTGGACAGGTTCAAGTTTCCTGGCACTGCTGTGATTAGATGTTTTGCACTGTTTCCCTGTAGTCAGTATGTGACACATTCCCTTTTGCTTGCTCTTTTCTGATATTTATTTTTGCACTGTCCTGGTGTTAGCATCTTCTCACGGAAAATTAATCACTTAGAAAGGGATCATTTTGAAGGAGACTTGTGAGGTGGGTGAAAGCAAACGGATATAAAAAAATCCGTTGGGTTTTTATTTAAACACAAAATTTCCTGCCTTCGGTTGAACATTATAGTGTTTAAGCATTTTTGAATAACTATAGGTGTGCATGAGATTCAATGAAAGAGAACTCTGTGAATGGCAGAAACCAGCAAAGAACAGCACAGGCCTTTGGGTTTACCCAGCTGACTGCAATTTTACTATAATTTAAGACGACAAAACACAATGCCCTTAAAGGCAAGACTGAAGTGAAGAGCGGCTGCAGTTGTGCTGGGCTGTCACTCGCTTGCCCTCATTTCAGGGCTGAGATGCAGAGCAGTCCAACTAGCCGGCGTTTAACGCCAGCCCAGACTTCCAGGGCAAGGTCTGTGGCTTGGCACAAGGCGCAGAGCAGCGCCGAGCTGCGGCTCCGGAGGCTGGGGCGAAAGGCCTTTTGGCACACAGCGAGGTCTCGTGCCTAATTGAATAGTCACAGGGTCTGAGGCCAGAAGGGCTCATTAAGGCTCCATTCTGACCTCATGGATTGTCATCCTCTCCATTCCCCCGGACTGAGTCCAGCAGCTTACATGTGAGTAATTAATTGCTTCTGTTAATTTGCACTCTCCTAGTCTCTGCAAGGACCAGGGAGGTCTGCTAATAAGTTGTAAGGAACTGCCGGACTTCTACGTAGGAAACCTTTGTGCCTACCTCCTTTCCATCTTTCATCTTCCGTGTGCAAGACATGCTCCAAACCCCATTTTGACCAGTTGAAGTAATCAAAAGTAACATGGTTTCAGCATTCCTCAAGGATTAACGTGAGAGAGCAGTGTGATTGAAATGGGCTGTGCTCTGCAGTGCAACCACCAGCCCAGCCAGGGCTTGGAGCCAGTCAGTGTGTTAGGCTGTTTCCCTGCTAGTTCCCTCACACGGTTAATGAGGGTTGCTCCAGCCATGCATCTGTTTTACCTTTATATTCTTGCACTAGCATTTAGAGGCCACAGCAACCCTGGGGCTTTGATACTACTGCCTTTCATTGATAGTACAACTCTTTAAGAGCTCTTTCCCTCTGATAGATGTCTGGGATCCTGGGGGCAGATCTAAGAACTGCTGTGAGAACTGCTTCTGAATTTGTTGCTCTCAATAGTCATTCTAGATTGACATATTTGTTAAAATAATTCCACTATTTTGTGAAGCATTGTGTATTGATAACACTAAATAAGCCTCAGAAGAACCATGTGAAGCAGAAAATGTAATTATTATTTCTGTAATGCAGATACAGAAACAAAGGCACAAAAGGGATGAGTGGCTTGCCCAAGGTCATACAGTAAATCAGAAGTGTAAATAAACCTGAACCCCAGCCATATCTCATTTCCTTATGGGGTGGGTATATTCAGCAGAAAATAGCTGGCTTGATTCCATGATCTTTTGCAATCTTTCAAAGGCTTTCTACCTTTCTCTTTGTAGGCTTCCAGGATGTCCTGATAAACCATCACAAGCACTTCAACAGACTAAGGAAGGAGCATCAGGTGGTAACAAAGTCATGCTTGAATTTCTGTTACCAAAGTAGATGCCAATCAAATGGACCAGGCATCCAAGCCTGGGATGCCTTCTTTACCTGGGAATCGGGTTTTGGACCTTCTTCTGATGTCTTGGAAAACTAACTGTGGCATAAACAATGAGGCTTTGGATTTCCAGCCTAGGGGAACCACTGCACAGACTCATAGACAACTGTCCAAATGTAAATGACGATGAGCATTAAAAGAATATGAAAAATTGAGTATGCACTCGTGAGACAGAACTTAATTCATTAAGTAGCTTTAGCATTGACTTCCTAGCGCTATGAGTAAACCCATTAAATCACAGCTGAGATGCATCAGGTTTTGCTCGAAGAATTGAAGCAGAGATATATAAGAACATAGCAAACCAGAAGATTAAAAAGTAGTACTGCATAAGTCAACTGCTAGTTGCTGACATCAATAAAATATTGTCCTTTATTATAGTCATTAGGGAACCTTTTAACAGTCATTAAAATTTCTTAATGCTGTAGTAAAATTTTTAGCTGTTGCCTGGAAAAAAGAAGGTACTCTGAACTATATGGCATGCAAATAATTCAAACAAAGGCTGTCATATGATGGAGTTATTAACAAGTACTTCTTAGAACTGATGGGCTGTTTTTGGAACACACTCAGGAAAAAATATATATAGATATATGTATTATATTTAATACAAGAACTTTGAGATTTTTCTGGCAATGAAATAGGGATAAATTATTTAAGCCCTTCACAAGGGAGCTGAAATTTATTAATTACAAAGTTCTGATATATACTGACTGGGCTTTGGTGTTGGTTTCAGGTCCTGGATAGTGTCTTCCTTTTTTCTTCTGCATTCTGTTTGAAAATTGTGAAATCATGAAATTAAACTGAACAGTTTCACAAGCTACAGGAGCTGTATGATGATGGCACTAAACAGAGTAATAGTACAGGAGCTATAGATCAGGGATGTCTTGGAAAAGCAGTGGTTTGGGTAGACAGAGGGAAATTTTTATTATTAATTAATTCATTTTTGGAAATAGTAAAAACTGATATTCAGTGCTACCTATATAATCTTTGTACTTCAAGTGCAGGCACACAGAGCCAGGATTGTACTCTTAATACTGTAATGGCAGGAGGGTTTCTCTGCTTTGACTGAAGCTCAGTTCGTATGAGCTTGGCACAGGATGTGTGAGACCAACCATATGATTTCTTGATTCAAAAAGACAGGGAGCTTAGAGAAGCTTCCTACCTGCTCTGTGTGCTGCAAACAGCCCGCCGTGACTATGAAACTGGGTCATATTCTGATGTATTTTAAATCACAACTGGTAGGAGAAGTTAAGGGGAAGCACAACACATCTAACGGCACCAGCAAGGATTAAGGCAAACAGAGCATAAAAGTTCTTAAGCAGCATGTTGGCTGGGGAGAGGGGTAATGACTTGAGCCTGGTAACATCCTCTGAGACCTTTTACAGCCTTAAGTATTCAGGTTACACACCACGGGAAAGAGAGCACTTTTGGAGCTGCAGTGCCCCACAGAACAGAGTGAGAGGGAGCACTGACCAGCTGCTGCAGAGTTGTCAGCAGGTAATTTCTTACCTGGGAGTACAGAGAATCTCTGCTCATTGCTCGCAGCTTTGATTGTACAGAGGTCTGGTCCAGACACTCTCAAACTTGCAGTATCTGTTTAAACAGGCTAGTTCCTGGTCTTACATTTAATCTTATCTGGAACCTAAGTGAATCTAAAGCAGTGAGTAAAAATTATATCAAATACATGCCTTTTCTTATGGCAAACCATTTTTATTTAAATGCAAAATCCACGGATTTTCTCAGTTCTGAAAAATCTTTGTGGTTATTCAGATCTGAAGTGAAAATACTGGTCTGGACCATTTGAGGGAGGAATTCTCATGGCATCCTCAAAGAAACGAGTGACATCCAACAATTATCTTTTAACTTTGCATGAATGTTCAGTGATGGATCCAATCTGAGAGTGATATACCTGCTTTCAATCACTCTTATCCAGTACCTAATCTTCATCAACTTTTTGGGCCAGCCAGAACTTTCAAAATTTAAGGTTCTGGTTGTATGTGCAGCACAGCTTGATGCAAGGTAAACACGTGCAGGAAGACCAGTGCTCTGCTGGAGATGAGAGAATTGGATAGGGATTTATTAAAGTTGAAGTAAGCATAGGGCCTTAAAATGTACTGTGTCCAACAAGATTCGTGTATCAGCACATCCTGGGAGTTCATCCTGCCCTTTGCAGTGTTCTGTGAATGGGTGTTACAGTAGAGTGGCAATGGGATTTTCAGGGGAAACTTCCTTATTTGTCTTTCTCACAGTTAGGGCCACCTTACAGCTGTGATTTTCTTTAATTTTCTTTAATAATCAGGAAAGTGAAAGTGAAAATTTCTGGGGAGGGAATATTCAGAATATTGGATGAAAAATTTAAGGAACACAAATAGGTTTGAAGGATGAATTAGCTGTTTCTTGTAATTTTAACTCTGTTTCATATCATCATGGTACACGGTACATACATTTCACCCTGAAAGAATACTCTGGGGAACATGGAAGATCACAGTGCTCAAATGAGGAAAAAGAAAATTGCAACCCATGGGCAGAGAAAGCAGCAATTTAATTTAGGTCAGTGTTAGTGATTAGCAGTGTTTTGTCCCTGTCTCCGGCTCAGCAGTAACCTCCATTTGCTACCTGTTGCCACCAGCTGATGCTTGCCCTGTCCCTTCTTCTGCCATCATGAGGCTGTTACAGATCTCAGGAACAGGGGTGAGGTTATTTTTGTTTCACTCCTTCCACGATGCACATAACCGAGAACAGCAGTGGGGCAGTGGTGCAGACGAGGATCCCTTTCAGCTCCGAGGGCCGCCTTTCCAGTGTGTGCTCTGTTACTACCTAGTTTAATTAACATCTGTGCCAATCAGAGCAGCTGCCTATAAGATAGAGAAGGTTAGCCGAGCATTCAAGAAGATAAATGAGACAAGGGGTTGCCAAGGGGATGGTGTGTCAGACACGTGCCGTGGCTGCAGCGAGCATACACACCCCCATTAGCTGCACTGCTCTTGAGTCTGGGGGCAGAGCTAAGGCTTTGAGGCAGGGATGATGCACACTTTAACTTCATATTTCTGATGTTTAAAAATGGGAATACAGATGTAGTGGCTATTCTGAAAGGGTATGCAACCCCATCAGTCAACTTTAACCCTGTAAGAATAGAGCATTAAAGCAGCTAATAGAAACAATTAAACATTTGACATCTGAGAAGGATTTCAGAACTATGTATGGTGTTCCCTTCAGGAACTCTAGGAATACTACAGCTATCTATGTTCCAATGCCAAAGCACCTCAAAACCAGAAAATTTAGAATATCTTCCAAATTAGGGTTCTTCATTCCAACTGCATGCATCCTATCCCAGAGTCTCATGACCCAACTGGTGCTATAATAATATGAAACAGTCTGAGCTTATGTGCCTTACTAAACTGGAGTGCCCTTCCCAAACCTTAAAAACCTTCCATATTGCTTTTCGATTTTTCAGTCCTTCGTATCTGTTTTTCTTTTAAATTTATTGGGAAAACAAGCTACCCTGAGATCATCGTATCTGGACGTGTTAGCTTCAGAATGATTGCAGTAAAATCTTTATGCCCCAGCACCCTGACATCATTGTAATGCAATAGTCAGAGGAGCTAGGCGTACAGTGGAATAGTTTTACCATCACGATCTTGCATCCAAATGGCCTGATAAGACAATCCCTGTAGACATGCAATGAAATCCTTTCCTCCTGTGACAGCATCACAAACTCTAATTGTTAGGCATTACTCTTTCTTTGACATTGACGCAAAATCTGTACTACAAAACACAGATCTCATGCGGGTTTACATTGCATTAGCACACTCTATTATTTACCTACGTACTAATTATTCTCCACTTATACTGAAGTTGTACAAATGTTTTGGCTTTTCAGTGTTTTCCTGGCCTATGTACATTACAATGGTTTTGTAGGGAAGAAAGCCTGTTCATCTAGGTTTGAATAGGGAAATGCTAGCACCAGTCTTGAAAGCATTCGAGCAAATGGTCTGCAGTTCTACAATAGAAAATTGTTTCTCTTCTTCTTTTTTTTCCCCCTCGGAAACCTAAATTGTTCATGAAGCAAGTAATCTCAGGTTTACTTACAGAAGGATTTGCATTCTATTTTTCTCCGCACCCTTTCATTAAAAAATCCTTTACAAGGTACTTGTCATCAGTAAGGTAAGACCTACTGTGCACTTCACTTAGGTTTTTTCTGAAGTGAGAAAGGATATTAACTACCACTTTCACTTATGCATCTGTGGCAGCGATACATTCGCAGTAAATTATAAAGGTGTGGGGTTTTTAAAAACAATTCTCATTTCCTCTCAGCATTTCTTCAAGAGCAAAAGATGATTGGTCTTGGAAGTTGAAGCACACAGAGGGTAGTACTGTGCTTAGCTCTACTATTGATTTTCAGTATAGTCCCTTTGCTTCAGCAAAGGCTGGGCACCTCTGTGGTGAGGAGCACAGGCCACTGAGGAGACAGAGGATGTATGTACAGAAGTGGGCAAAGACAGACATTTTTTTCTTTTACAGAAGATGTACAGTCAAAGGGAACGCTGTTTCTAAGGATAAAAGCTGAATGAAAGAGCCATCACGGCCCTAGTCAAAACAAAAATCCTTCCTTTGTTGGCACTCTCATCTGCTTTTTTGTGTGCTCTTATCCCAAAGGGAAGCAAGGCTGGGAGCCACCCTGGATGCACAGGGCAACCTGAAGTGGAGAAAACCTCTTCTCCTGTGTGTCTCCCAGGGGACCTTGATTGGTACCTTGGAGAAGACCACTGAGTAAAGATTCATCATAATGGAAAAGTCCTAAACTTCTCATGGGCAGAAAACTAACCTTGACCTAGGAATTGTTTTAGTGGATATTAGATGGGGATAGTGGGAAATCAGCCTGGCACCTCTGTAAAACCTGGGCAAGGCAAGAGTCTCTGGAGATGTTTGCTTAGTACCTGGAGGATGCTGGTGGCTGGCAGCTGCAGCTGCAGCTCCTCGTTCCTTCCATGGGGGAAGCATGAGGATGCTTTGCTCTAATGCAAGATTTTGCATTTCTGTAGACTTCCATCCACATAAATCAAAGAGATATTCACACACTCTCTGTGTGGTGTAAGCTGTAGGCTACGGAGATGGTCCAAAAAAATTTTGCTGACATCTGGACTACATTTTATTGGGCCATGCCATCAAAGGATGTGCCACCAGCTAATCTGGGTTTAAAACACTTAGTTTTCCTTTGTCGTGAACAGGCTGACCTGACAGAAACCAAGACAAAATGCAAGCCTGTTTTTAGCTACCAAAAGAGAGTGTGGGTAGTCCACCAAGTCCACTACACACTTCAGCATCGTTGATTTCACTTGCAAGGCACTACTCCAGCAGTGCTGAGCAAGCAGTACAAACCCTCTAATAAAATGTTCTAATAAAGAAAAGTTTCAGTGAGTGGCAGGCACTTAGGCTGAAATGGGAGTATTGGTCACATGGGAGTATAAGGTTGAAACAGGGGTGTTGGCAGATGAAGATAAAAGAGACACTGCTACCACTTTCGTGGTGAAAATGGTGTGTTTTTATCCCAAAATAAAGCTGCACTGAAGGTTTTGCATTTGAATATTTTCACCCACAGAGAGGAAAAAAAGTCTTTTCATTAAAGAGTCCCAATGTGTTTTAAAAATGCTTTGGTGCCTTAAATTTAATGATGCGAGTACACTTGCAGTGGACTCATTTGGGGTGCATGCATGCATACTTTGTGGATAATGAAGTCATCAGCAGTTGCTTGGCATTACTGGATAACTAAATAAGTACTACGGCATTGTTGTGAAGAAGTTAAAACAGCCTGGGGCAGCCCTATTTTATGCATCTGAGTTTTCCCAAACTAATTCTGCATTCATGAACTGTTGCTATTTGTATCTGGAGAGATGAAGCTTCCAATTTTTTACCCCTTTCTCAGCCTCTTTGGAAAATTTCCCGATTTCTTCTGTTTAAATAAATAAAGTGGGAGTTACCCTTCGTATGAAAGTGGAGGGAGGGGATGATGTACACATGAACACAAAGAATCCCTCAAAGGGCAAATCACTTTTCAATCTGTCTTACAGTAGAAGCCGTTTTCAGATGAATCATTATTAAAATACAGCTTCTTGTGTATCAGAGCAACTCAGTTGTTTAATTCACTAATGTATCCACTTGATGTCACTGTCACTGCCCAGTAGAATTGCTAATGTCAAAGGGTTTTCTGGTCACAAAGACTTTGCACCAATAAGTGACTGAGCTGCACAGACGGGCACCTTTTGGACCCTTCCAGGTAGCTTTATCCTTGTGACGGTCCATTTTGTTGATGTGGATACTTCTACTTCCTGATCCTCTTCATTCATGTTTTGCATCTCCCTGAAATACAAATACTCATTTTTGAAGATTGTATTTTCCTGCATAGAAACGTTCAATCATTTTATTTTTCTTGTAAGTACAGAAAAACTTTGTAGCATTACTTTAATGGTTTGTTACTCATTTCTTAAGGATAATGACAATTTTTCAGAAGTCAGTGAACGGCATTTATTTATTTGTTTGTTTATTTTTTTATTTATTAATGGCATGAAGCTGAGTCAGGGCAGTTTCAGGTTGCATATCAGGAAAAGGTTCTCCACCCAGAGAGTGGCTGAGCACTGGAATGGGCTCCCCAAGGAAGTGATTACAGAACCAAACCTGACAGAGTTCAGGAAGCATTTGGACAATGCTCTCAGGCACATGATGTAACTCTTGGGGTGTATCCTCTGCAGGGCCCAGGGTTGGACTCCTGATGGATCCCGTCCAACTTGGCATATTCTGTGATTCTATGTTGCACCTTCTCTTAGTACTTTTGTCATCATTAGAGTTCTTAATTTTATGATGAATGAACCGGTTTTTGCAGTTTTCTCTCTTCCTCATTCCAGCATGCTTTTTTGTTTTCCTGCCATCTCCCATAATTTTGTTTATGGTCACAGAAGCAAAAAGGTGATGTACATCTATTCCCTGTACATTTCTTTTCATAGTGAAAATAGATGTTTCCAAATACCAGATAAAACCCAATTTTTAGTTATTTTTGCATCCCTTTCTCCTAGACTTAACAGACTGAGAGATCATCATGTGAGGGGGAGTAGAGCACTTAACTACTTTAAGCTGGGATTTAGGCAATCATCCACAGCAAAACACAGCTATTGCATGTGAACTGTTCCTTGCCAAAGCCCGTTGGCCAGGATCAAGTTCTCTAGGGACAGCTGTATCCTGGTTTAACAGGCCTTGATCCTTTCACTGTTGTCTTCTTGCTGCCCGGGTCATAAACACTTTCTGTCAGTCTATAGCTCTGTCTTCAGTGCCAGAATAAAGATCTGACCTGACAAAGCGTTTCAATATGTCCTTTGCTTCTTGTTCTGGGTACCAGCATCTTAGCTGTCCTCCTGCCCCCTCTCTAATGCCACTCTGTTGGAGCCCTTGGAAGGGCTGGAAAGCTGAAGAACTGGCATGTGGTTCTGCATATTTGTACGTGGGACTTTATTATTTTTGTGCACATAGGTATTATTGTGGGGGCAGGAAAAGAAGATTGTAAGCATTTCATGGAAACATGCACTCTGAGCCAAATCCTCATTAAAAACTGCCTTAGCATCCAGACCAGGAGAGAATTGCAGGCACAAAGATTATTTGTGTATACTGCACTTTCAGAGGGCTACTGAGATTCATGCTCCTTTCTACAACATCTCAGACAGTCAATCTTTGCTCTAAGAGGAATAGCCAAGATTTTCCCCTGTGGAGCTACAACAGCTTTACACTGCCCCAGAAGACCAAAGCGACCTTAAAACTGGTGAAGCAGGAAATAAGAGGATTATATTATTTCGAGAGACAACTTAGAGATGGCATTCTCAAAATCAACACCTCACTTTGCTGCCAAAATAGGATGCATGGCAATGGTGCTGCTTGCCCCAGTTCACGCTCAGCTCTTGCACTGCTGCCCTCTGGGCTGTTGGTAGCCGGTGTTATTTAGAGCCGTCCTTATGCTTGGACTGCAGAGCACTTGTTTGGCATGCAGCCACTCCATGCTCTGAAGATAGCAGAGGCCAATGCTTCTGCCCTGAGCTGCGCACTCAGGCTGTAGCAAATGATCAAGATCAAAGGTTTTGTCTTTTTTTTTTTCTTTTCAAAGCTTTGGGGTTAAATTCTTTCCTGTGTGAGGACTCCCTTCAATATATTCTAAAGAGTTGTTTTAAAGGCATTTCGCTCCCTCCCGTGGATAACTGTAATTACCAAGTTGTGCTGAACTGTAATTTTGGAATAGACCATTAGTGGATGGCTGTAGCTATACACCATCATTCCCAAAATGTACCCCTCATCACACAGTGTGAATCAGAGAAGGACCCACATGAAGGAAACTCAAATCTGACACACTTAGCTGAGCGTGATTTCCTTTTTCCTTCAAAATCTTAATTCTTTATGAGCTATTTGTGGCCTTATTAGCATCCCTTTGCACTATGCGAGCAGCACAAGGAAGCTGGAACTGTGGAGACAGTCTGGTTCATTGCCATAAACAGGGCAACAGATGTAGCACTGTCCCCACAGCAATCTGCCTTGCTGCCATGTCAGCTAGTAGCAGCTGCAAACATGGCAATTCTCCATGTTTCACCCTATTCCTCACTGAAGTGTGAACTTGCACACCCAGATAACGTTGTGTAAATATTAGTAACTATAGGGTTGGGGTTTATTCCATTAATCTTGTGTTTACAGTCTTGTTTGTTGGACTGAGGGTGAAATAAGAGAGGAAATCTGAAAAGAGGAAAACTTGTTTGTGAATAGTATAGAGAAGAATGGTAGAATGAATAATTTTTGAAATTTTATTCATGTCAGTTGCAAAATTGCAGGAGAATGAAACTTCTTGGTACAGAACAAGTCAAAAGCCAGCTGTACACCAAATTTTATAGAACCCATGTTGCATCTAGCTCATCCATTACAGGTGATCCAGCATGACCTGGCTTACTGTGCTTCTCAATGTAAAGGTTTTGGCTCAGAAGTCTGACAAATCTTCCTGCATGGAAAGTGAATTCTTCAAGGCTTTACCTGCTCTGCAAGGCTTGGCCCAAACATTGAGGAATAATAGACGGGTTTTGAAAGGTATGCATGTAGAGGTGCATCATACAATGTTTTATGAACAGTGTCAATTATTTTAAGGATTTGTTAGCTTCCTCTTCCCTGCACTGATAGGATTTCAGAATACCCTGTTAATAATGCCTTTGCTGACCCCAAGGTCTGACACTAGCAGTATAACTCTCAGCCTGATCTTAAAGACAAAATAATGAGTTTAAAATGTTACAAGAAAAATGGGTTTTATACAGATTTGGGTAGAAAAGATTAAGCCGGATGTTAACACACTTCAACAACACATTGTCTCCAGCAACCCCAGCAGAGTGAATGGCTGTTACTAAAAGCTGGCCATAGAGATGGAGTATGTTCTTCTATGCCTTCTGGGAAAGTTTCTCCACTGAAAGGGCTGTCAAGCACTGGAACAGGCTGCCCAAGGAAGTGGTTGAGTCACCAGCCCTGGAGGTATTTGAAAGATGTCTAGATGTGGCACTCTGGGACATGGTTTAGTGCTGGGCTTGGCAGTGCCGGGTTAATGGCTGGGCACGCTGCTCTTACAGGTCTTTTCCAACCCAAATGATTTTGCAGTTTTATTCAACTGACCCTATCTGCAAGTAACACCAGCCAGTCTTATCTCTAGCTAGTCTTGTCCCTTGTATGTTTATTTCAGACTTCCTTGGTGCTGTGTAACCACCAAATAGTTCATGTGGTCTCCAATGCTCCCCCATCTGATTGCCCTCCTGGTGTTTACTGTTAGAAAGGACACTTGTAAAATCACCTTTGAAAACCTGAAGGGAGAGTAGCTAGAATAATTTTGGTTTGTTTTATCCCGTCATGCTTTTGTGTGAGAAATGAGCTGAAGGGGCAGCTGGGAGCATGCATAAACATAGTACTGAAGAAGCAATCAGAAATCTTTTTTTCTAAACTGTAAAACAGTTGCACCCAAACTATTGATCAGTCTTTCATCAGTCCAGCTCTAATTCTGGGTCCTAAACTGGTCAGCAGGTTTATGAAAGCAGCAGCTGAAGCACTTTCTTTCAGCCAAGAGCAGCCTCAGGAGCTGCAGATCTCTCCATCTTACAGCTGCTTCCATGTAGATTTTATTTGTTCCCTGAAGAACAAATAAAACTGAATCCATTTCTTGTTCTGTGAGACAACAAAGGTCTGTGTGCTCCAGCATTAGGCATATCATGAGGAGAAGAGGAATTTCTGCTTCCAAGAAGCAAATGCTTCTTGAGTATCTGAGCCAGGCCAGAGAGAGGTCACTTGGCTGTTCAGGTTTTCCAAACTCTCACGTGTCCTACAGCCTCTGGCACCAGAGAGTGCAGCAGTGTAATGCAGCACAAAGGGACTGTGACCCTTTAAGAGCCAGGGAGACTGTGAGGGGAGCAAGCTCACACCCTACCTCCGACTGGGTGCTGGTGATTGAACTCTCAGTAGGAAGGATATTCCTCCATAGGGAGTCGCCTAGGAAGTAATTTGTTACTGGAAGCAAGACCAGGAAGCCCTTTTTGGAGTACATCTGCCACATGGGCAGTGCCCTCCTGGGTGACTGCACAGCCCCTCGGTGGCTCTGGGAAGGGTCAGACAAGCTGTCCTCGCCACCCAGGCCTGGCCAGTCCTATAAACTCTCTCTCACACAGCACTGCCCTCCTGCAGGAGCACTTTTCCAGCGTGCCTTCCCAGGACAGCTCTTCCCATTAGGCAGAGCCAAGCAGCTGCACCTTCAGCAAGCTGCTTCCCAGCCACCTGCTGCCCATTTTGGTGGTCCAGCTGGTGAGCATTCCTAGGCTTTCACCCGATCTGCTTCTCCTTACCCCCGAGGTGATGATATGTTCTCAGACGGGGCCTCAGACCCATGGCTAATGAAGCAAATTGTTCTTGGAACTATTTCCTGAATATTGGCAGCCTTGTTCCTCTGCATCTTAAAAACAAACCCAGATTTTTAATATCACTGAGCACAGTTTGTAAACTCAGGACAACTCTTGCATGTCAAAGACTGTCATGCTACTACTGTATGACACAATGATTTTTTCTTAAATCCCCACAATACACTGGAATTTCCTAGTTTGTTTTAAAACCCCTTCTTTTTGTCTCAATGCCCTTAACAGAGTATCTAACAGTGGCTAAGCCCTTTCCAAGCTAATTCCTTTCCCAGTTTTCAGAGAGCAGACATGCAGACCTCCCACCCTGCAGCCGTTCTCCCCATATGAACCAGCGTAACCCCACGGCAGAGCCCAGCAGAGCCACTGCTCCTCATAAGGAAGCTCACCCTTGAGGTTGCTCACTGCCCATACATCAAATGTAAGCTCTGGCCATCTCTGGTTTTGACGTACAGCCTGAGTACCAGCTAACTGCTCTGGCTGGCAAGTGGCTGCAACTCAGGGCTACAATGATTTCCGATGCTTCAGCACTGATTGGCTGGTAAATGTATTTGAGTCTCAACCTGCTTTTCTTTATCCTGGTCAGGTGCTGTTTAATGAGGAAGGAAAGTCCTTCTGATCAAGCTGAGCCATCCAGGGTGGAACCGCTCAGCAGGTAAAGTTTCTCCTGAAAATATTCTTCCAGTCTCGTCAGAGTGAGCCATCACACCAAGGACAACCCCTTGTGCCCAGGCTGGTTAATTGAGTTGTGACGAGCTTCTATTTTGACAAGCTTATTAAGGTAAGCAGAATGGCTGGAGATTGTTTATTTATCGTGTAGTCAAATTTGAGGAAGCCTATCTAAAAAACTTGGTCATTTTCTTTGCTCCTCCCTTTTAAGGAAGAAATATGTGTCCCTTTTGGGACATGTTGTGACAGGATGGATATTTTTATGTGGTTTTAATATGGAAAATCCAGAGCTGGAAAACACTATGCTTGACTCCAGAAATTTTGGCTTATGCATTTTTCAGAAAAGTTACTTCTGTGCTGGATCCTCTGACAAAGTACAAATGTACAAAATGATTTTTTATTGGTTGGCAAATATGTTTGTGTCTCTAAGTGTCAGAACCACAGATTAAATCCTGGAAAATATTGTGAACAATTAAAAAAAATGGATTTCGCCCAAGATACCCAAAAGCAAAGATTAACTTAATTTTTACCTTCCAGTTTTGTGGTTAATTCTGAGCTTTCTGGCTTACTTTGTATCTTAGTTGTGCTGATCTGCTCTGGGTTGTTTGGAAGTTTTTTTCTATTACATTTTTAGTTGCTGCTTGGGCATATTCAACCTCTAGCATAAATCACTTATTGTATTTTGAAAGTTGGATAATGTGTTTAATGCACCCAACATTGAAAATACACATCTGTTTTGATGTTAGGTGCATCATGGCAGTAAATAGCATCATTTATCTTAATACTTTTCACTTCATATATAAATGAGTAATGAGTTTACATCCATAGAGGCATTTGTAAGCAGCAAGCTTTGGAGGTTGTTTTTTTTTGTTTTCTTCTAGGTTTTTACAGCACATTGTTAGTTTATAGAGAATTTTTTTTATTTATTTATTTTTGGGGGGTTTTTTTTAAATTTTTGGGGGTTTATTAGCTTATCTCTGCCTTCCCCCTGATACATTGGTCTCCACTCTGCCTCCAATCAGGCTGCATTTTATATTTTGTGCCTAGCATGGATGTTTCTGTGGTTTGTGGCGGCACATTCTTAGCGTTCATCAACAACTGAACTTACTCTGTCCCTGGCCTCTCTGAGCCCAGAGCTGCCATATATGTGTCTGCTGAGGGGGGAGGATGTGGGCAGCTATCCTGCTTTCTACTTCTTTGCTGACGCCAATTCAGCATGGGAAGGGAATGCAACAATCTAGTTATTGGGTTAAGTACCAAAGCTGCAATTTTTATTGAAATACAATAATTCAGGCATCAGTGGTGCCTGGCAGATAATAGACCCCGTGGTAGTGAGTGTTCATAAAGCTTGAGGCCACCACTTGCCCTGGGCTGCAAAGCAAAGTGACCCTTGAGAACCCTGCCCCTTGCTGCCCTTCTGTCTCCCAAACCACAATAATCTTGTCAAGCTGTTTAACAAGAATCATGTTTTCTCATGTTAAGTTGTACCCATGCACTATTTTACACTCTTCCTCCTTCTCCCTTTGTAGGGATACAGGGCTAGAAGAAAGCTCTTGGCTTCTGAAACAGTGTCTGTACTACCATAGGTACCTATTTCATATTGTTCTGTTTAAAAATATAACAAAACCACATGATAGGTGGAAAGAAAATTTGGTTTCTTACCCTCTTACTGGAAGGCAGCTCAGGATTCCTAGATCTCTGAGCCTCAAAAACTTAGCTCTAGTTTCCAGACTAAAGTTATTTGGCCCATCACCCATTTCTCAATATATGTTCACTGTCCTCCAGCTTAAGCAACTCTTTTGCCTCCCTGGTGTCTACTGACAATGACATGTTAGGAAACATCGTTTTTTTCCACCCTTGCTCTCTTTCTGCTAGACATACCAAGACCTTTAATTCCCACAGTGTCCCTGCTGTATAAAACTGAGTAAGAGGTTTGTGGAGTCATGCAGCACCTGGCCTAACATCTCCACTTCCTCCTAATTTCATGTCTGGCTCCTGCAGTACTGAGGAAGGTGTTCCTTCAGCTCGTAATTCACTGCTAGCAGATAAATTCCTTGATAATGAGAATCTTCATCCTACTTTCAAAGATGATTGTGAATGCCTCTCCCTGCAGAGGTAGCCCTCTCAGAACACAAACCAGATGTGATGCTAAAGGCACCATTTGATGTTGGTACCAACCCAACCATTACTATTTGCTTCTAATTTTGGTTTTTACACACTGTCAGATTTGCATCTGTAATCATCACTATATTAAGAAGATTAAATTAACAGCACCAGACTGTGTGGGAAGGGAAAATAGGAATAGGATATGTTCTATGTCTCTTTTCAGTTGGCTTCTACTTTCTTGTAATTAATCATTTAGATTGTGGTGACATTCCTGGAAACCATCCCATATCTTATATAGTTTTTGTATATATTTACATAAGTGTATGTATTTTTCTTATTTTATATATAAATTAAATGTGTGTATATGTAGAGAGGGAATTAGCAATTCTCTCTGTGACATCAGTGCCTTACTGCCTGTAGTTCCTGGTTGGTAATAGGTGAATGAGTGTTATATGATTTTCTGTCACAGAGACTGAACGGCACTAGACAACCTCAGTTCTCTCCCTGTTTTCCCTGTACATTTTTGGGAGATGCCATGTGAGGGTGACACCATCCCAGAGAATCCACAAGTTCTACTGTTGGGCCAGCAGACATCATACAGAGTAGATTCGTCATTGCAGCCATACATTTTCATTTTTTAATGGCTCAGCATCAACATTTCAGGAAGGTTGTACCAAAGAACCAGCACAGAGCTCCAGACTATCCTGAAAATGGACAAATGTCAAGCTTATTTTTCTTGTTAAACTTTAAGGGTCCCTGCGCTTCCATGGGTTGGTGTTTCCAGTCAGACAAGTACTTGCATCTCAGACCAGTTGAATTTAGGGAGTGCAAACCTGCCTGACACAACGGATGCGAAAGCTCCCAGATGAAATCAGTTTGGATGATCTTGGTACCCCATTGTATGTGAAGACAGTAAATGAAACAGCAGCACAATGGCACCAGCTTCTCACTTCCAGCTGCAGGAGGCCCACACGGTGGAGGGAGAAGAGAGAAATGTCTGTCTGGGGCCGGCAGTGGGTGGTGGCCCAAGGCCAAGTGTGATCCTCAGCAGTGGGTCGGTGGATGTTATGACAGTCTCATTGTGCAGCTGCTCTCCCTCTTTCTGAGCTATCCTAAGAGAAGAGGGGGAAAAGGCTTGTGGACATTTGATTTAATGGCACCTCTCAGTAGTGTCAGAGATCTGCTCTTGCAGTGGGCAGTGTGTAGGTAAATTGATGGCGCTCTGCCCGGAGCCGTGGAGAAAGTCCAGGGGGCTTGGTATGGACAAAGCAGTCTGGCCATGGGGCATCAATTTCAGAACCAGAGCCTGGAAAGAGATTGTTTTACATCTTTACTGCAATTTCAAACCTGGACGTAAAGCAGCGTAAATGAATTAATGCGCTAAGGGTACCTGAAGATTCAGAAGTTGCTATGTGTGTCTCTCTAGCCCTGGTGCAATCAAAAGACATTTCTGCACCCTTGCATCAAACTAGGCAGGCCAAAAGCCTGTGATGTTCTTAGTGGGGCTGCAGCACACTTCTTCAAGAAATGTGGTGTTGTGCATCCTGCCACTGTACATATGCACACTAATATAGATTTGCCTGGATCTTTTATTCTTTGTTAATGGATAGTGACTTCTTTCTCTATTGTATAAAAATGTCTCTTGACTAAATTCCTTGAGCTATGAAGCAGTTTAAATTTGTTTTTTCACCTATATCCTGATGGACAGCAAAATCCAGGGTGTGACAAATGGCACCTGACATCCAGGAAGGAATATATCCTTAAGAATAAATCCATATCTCCAAACTCTCTCTAATTTTCTAGGACAGCCTTTCATTCTAGATCCATATCTACTGCAGTTTCACAAAGACCAGATCTTATTTCTCAGTTCCTGTGTATTACAAGCATAACAAAAGTTCAGTTACAAAACTAAGTTTCTGTTTACTTCAAAAACCTGGCTGAAGTTCCTAGCCATTCCTCTGTATTTTGTATGTCGTTTCAGAATGCAAAATGTAACTTGGAAATATATCCATAATTTGAGTCAGAGAGTAAAAGGCAAAGAAATTACTCATCTAGATGTATGTTTTGTATTTAGCCCAAGAGATCCATGGTTTTTTGTCCAAGTAAGATGTACTTTTTTAGGATGGAGAAGGTATACAAGAAAGGCTAGATTAAGGCATTAGAGTATTTGAGTATAAAGTTGCTGGTTTTAGTAGATTTGTTGGCTTATTGAGCCTTTAGCAGTTTTTACTGAAGTGCTGAAGGGGGAGAGAAACTGATATTATTTGCTTTAAATGTTTGACAGAGTTTGGAGAATTCCTTAGCTTGGAGAATTCTGCAGTTTGTTTTAAATGACCACAAGTTTTGCATAGGGGTAGATAGATGTGGTTATAAACACTCATCCATGCTCCATGTTTCTGAAACCTCTCATTACAATATTGTATCAACAGCTGTGATATATGGACATTAATTTCTTTGCTGCAGCTATAAATCATTATTTTTATAACACTGAGAACACTTCATTACCTGTTGCCTTCTTATGGAGGTCCTAAGTTTTCTAATTGAAGAGGATTTTATGTTTCCTCATCTCTCTTTATAATCTGGGTGTTATCTATAGTGTGGTTTTGTGCTTCATCATTATTTCATCACAGCATTTTGGAGCTACCCAAAGTATTGAAATGAAAAGGAACAGGTAACAAGGAAAACTGATTCACCTCTCATAGAAGGTGGAAGATACCAAGCAGAAAAAGTGCCACAGGTCTTTCATAGAATACATTCAAACAGTATTCTACTTCTTTCTCTGGATTGTTCTGTGTCTTTTTCAGAAGCAGGTTTCTTTACCTTTGATTAGCAACAAGTTTCTGACTGGGGTTCAATGAGAAGAAACTTAGAGGGCAGGGAGTGTGGGTGCTGCACAAGCCATACATGCTCTGCCTTGAAAAACCTGTCAGCGGTTTGCGAACACGAATACAACAGAAAGGATGTCTGAGAGGTGGGTCAGAAGTTAACAGGATTTTGCCCTACTATGGAAACTTAAGCCTCAGATCGGAAAGTGTTTATGTGATATCACAGTTTGAGTGACAACTGTCAATAGGTGCTGGATGGAGGTGAGGTCAGTATAGATTTTTTTCAAAGGCTGTCTGCTGGTATTGCCTGTCATGAGATAGCTGTCATTTCCAAATCACTCCATGCATTCCAGAGGTGTAAGGCATCAGCACGCTGGCAGAAACACTGAGGCAGCAACTGTTATGAATTTATTTTATAGTGACGGTGGTATTCTTCGAACTGTAGTGAATGTAAATTTTCTACACTTATAAAATATTTGGGAGGACCCATAGATTTAGTAAAAGCGTTAATTAAGGTATTTTTCTTAAATTTGTGTGTGTTTGGTAAATTTATGGTGTGCAAATTGGTTCTAAGACTTTTAATTAAGTACCCCAATGTATTTTATGTTTCTTTTAATGGACAGAAAATGACTTTTGCTCAAACGGACTTCATTGTACAGTGTTATGCATTTTTCATCTGATGTGGGGAAAAATCAATTATTTTAAGAGTTCTGATCTTCTGGCAGTTCATTTAAGTGAATTCTTACTGTGTTAAATGATCATCAGTATTTTCTTTTTACGTAGCAACTCTTGTAAAAGTATTGTAATGCACACAAAGAAGTGTAATTTGCCATCACATAGAGAACATTAGTCTTGTGCCTTTTATGGACTCATGAAGCTCTCAGTTTCAGCCACAGTGCTTTAATTTCTATTTGGGTAAAGTTTGTGGGGAAATGAAAATGAAAGATTAAGTAATAGAAAATTGCTCACAGATTTGAATATATCTTTTATTTATTGCAGCTAAGGGGCTGTAACTCTGATGAACCCATTTGTCTCGCTGTAATTCCAACAAGTCCAGTGGAATAAATGATTAATTGCCTCCATCTGACCTCAGAATCAGGTCTGCAATAGTTACTATGTGCTTTGGGTTGTGCAGAAATATTTGTGTTGAAAGTAACACCCAGGGAAATGTAATAAAACTCAAAAAAAAAAAGTTAAACCTGACTTTGTTGCTCCTGGATTACAGTTTTGACAAACACACGAGTAAAAGATTAATTTGACATTTTGTCTAAGATTCTGAATTTTATCTTCCAAAACCACAGAAAGAAGTAGGAGCTTCCACCTTATCTCACTCTGGATTTTTTAGCTCAGGGGCTGTTGCAGATGGTTGCTTTCGTCAAATCATACATTTCTTGATATTCACACTGGGGTGAGGGTCTACAACTCTAGAAAAAAAAGTTTCTAGAACAGTCACATGCTTTTCAACTGCTTTCACGACTACAAAATGAGAAAGGTAATTGCTAACAATGATGAGTTCAGCAGGCTGCAGTAAGTCTTACACATATGGGTGTGCAAAGTATTCTTCTAACATGGAAAGAAGGAAAACACATCTCAAGTGTAAACAGACCAAGTTTTCCATCTTGCCAACTATCTTTGGTTTGTTATTAAACTTTGTATTTGGAGTAACTATAGTATTACAAGGCATTTTAGTAGAAGTGAGCCTTTTAAAAAATATTTAAAGCAATTTTCCAAACATGAAAACAGGTTGGAGACATGAATTTTTAATGTATTTCCAGGATAATGTTTTCAGAACTTTGAGTCACACTTCCTAATCCTAATTTTCTATGAACAGTCACAAACAAAATGCTGTGTACACAACAGCAGTCCCTTTAGACTAAAAGTATGGTTTCAAATGTAGAAATTTGGGGGTTGGGATTTTTGGTTTGTTTTGCTTGGCTTTTACTTTTAAAAAGATGCGGAACTGTGACTTGGGTATACTGCAGGTTCTTTCAGGTTTTATTTTACAATGTTTACACTGGAGCAGCTCAGGAAGAGCCAGATGTCCAAGGGTTGCAGGCTCAAGAGGTCTGATGATTCATGGAGAGGTGGGGTCAGATGTTCCTGTCCCAGTGATTCATCCCTCCTCTGTCCTGGCAACTGACTGTGTGGCATGGCCAGAGCTGAGGGCCTGGTACCATGGTTTAAATCATTATTGATTTCAGTTTCCACGACTATCCCTGGCTGTGAACTGCTGCAGCTGAGGGCTCTGATTCACAGTCTCTGTCAGGCTTAGAAGTGGTGTCTGAGGAGCTTTCTGAGCACAGCATCCTCCTTACCAAGTGCATCTAATGCCATACAAATCGAGAATCAGATCCTGGAAAATTTGCTACCCTTTTGGGAATATTTATTGTGTTCTGCTCATTATTTGTATGCTTGAGTGTAATACAGAAAAAAATACAGTTGAAAAACTAGTTAAAATAAGGATCTCAGAGACCAGAAAACATTCATATTATGGGGGAAAAAGCAACGTGAAAGGCATGTTCAAACTCTTGATCAAATCAAGAAATGGCAATTACTTTTTTGTAAGTTCTTGTAAATGCTAGAAATATTTTTGGTGGAAGAACCTTATTTACATCTTGGTGGAAAAAAATAAAATGGCAGAAGAAAGTATCTTTTCATGGAAGATCGGAAACTTTCTTCTGGCAGGTTCTTCCTGTGGTCAAGAAGATTTTTCTTTCAGTGGAAAAAAATTCAGAAAAACTTTGCAAGAGTAGATATTCCAAAGTCATGAGGAACATTGCCTAAAAGAAAAAAAAAAAAGTGTGTTGGGGGAGGACTGTATGTGCAGACCAGTCTTTTATTGAGACTAATAATCCAGGGTCCATCAATCTAGTAGCTGGGACAATCTCCCCTCTCTATAAACCCACATACAGGTAAAATAAGTAGATGGCAGCAACCTGCTGAGCCACTGATTTACCGCAGATTAGACAGAATATGGACCCTTACATTTGTGCAAAGGTTGTGAAAACTGAACTGAACTTTCAAAGAGGTTTTTGTTTGATTTATTTCTCCATGAAAACACCTTACAATTCCAGCTCCTCAGAATTCATGTGCCTTCCAAACCACAGTGTGCAAAAAAAACAAAGCTTGTTTTGCCATGTCCCCCTGATTCCCCACACACATTAAAATGTCCGTACTTCAGTTCTCAGGCAGATAACTTTGGTTATCAGGCTTTTTAGAAGGCTATTAAAGATGTTTCCATATTCTTTCACTACACAGGATCAGTCTGGAACCTGACAGACCACTCTTAGTCATGGCCTTGTGATGGCCAGTGCACATGAGCAGACGAGAAATTGGATTATACCTCGGACATCCGTTTCCTCCTCTGCTCCTCCTTTGCTCTGGGGCAGAACCTTTCTCATCTCCCATGAATTTCTCTGTTCATGTCATGCCGGTCTTTTGGTCAGCATGCAGAGAAGTGCAAACCCAGGCTGTGCCCACTTCTTCCCTGCCTGTGGCTTTCCTCTGCCTCTTTCTGTCCCTCTGAGACCACCTGGAAACAGTCCAAAGGAGAACAGTAAGATTGTCAAAATGATTTCAAAAAAATATGGCCTAAATGAGAGGAGTGGAAGAGTCATGTGGTTTAGTGCAGCAAAGAAAATGGGAAATGGAGGTGCAAGGGCAGGATGTGGTAGCAGTCTTCAAGCCTTTGAAAGTCTGCAGCAGGGGGTTGAGTCTGTAAAATATCTGGGCTTTTTTTCAGGTCTGCAACAGGTGGGACGCAGTGGCTGAGGTGCAATAAGACTTCAGAAAAGCTGTCTCATGTTTAAGATAGGTGGGCAGTGCGATGAACAGGCTGTGACCTCTCCATTGTTGAATGCTGTTACCAAGATTTTTGGACATTGATCTATCAGCAACATCTGATTCTGCTTTGAGAGAAGGGAATGGACAAAATGATCTTTTGGGAGGTTCCTGACTTATCCTAATCCAGGAAATAGGATCAGGAAGGGGGTTGAAACAGGGATATGGCAGGGCCATGCACAGAGTAAGATGCAATTAGGCTGCATGGAGATCAATATTGTAGGTATTTCAATAAGCCTGTGCAGAATACTGGTTGGGCATCATGTATCTTTACAATCACATTTCTGTCCTGGCACCGATGTCACCCCTCATTAGGGAAGGGGCAGGAAGGTGCAATTCCTTTCATTCTCATAACGCAACTATTGGATGTGAAAATTGCAGCCCGCAACTGCCATGTTTTGAACCTGCTGCTGCAGTTCATTTGGAGGTATCCTTGACCCCCCCTGGAATGGGTTAGTGACTTCCTGCTTTCTTAGTGCTATCTTGACCTGCTTCAGACTTGCATTTTATTTACGGGTTTATTTCAAAGTGCTGGTTTTGAGGTACAAAGCTCTTTTTGTATTGGATCCTGTATATCTCTGAAATTACCTGTCTTTTGTATTTTGCTTCAAGAGTTCAAATTACCTAGAAATTTTTGAGTTAAGGTGCCTTAAGCCCTACACCGTAAGATGCTGATGGTAGGTTACACTGGCTGTGTAATACCTTTCCTCAGCATATGTTGCCCTTCTGGATGCTTTTTTTTTCTGTAAAGCAAAATGGATGTACAGAAGAGATATGTTTTACTTTCTTTGATTAACCTGAAGACTGCCTTCATGTTAGATGAATTTAGGCAGCAGCTTTGGCTACCTTTTTGCATTTTATTGTAAACACAAACATTCCATGTGACTCATTAAGTTAAATAGGAGTAAGTGGACTAATCAAGTAAACAGGAGTATTTGTGTAGTAGGTAGCAGTACCCTGGCTCATAGTGTTTGTTGGGGTTTTGAAGTCTCTTTGTAGTGTCACCTGAAATCTTTACCTGGACATTCAAACATAACCTTTTTTTGTGGACAATTGGAGTAGAGCACCACCAGCAGTAGGTGTTAGAATGTGCTAGGAAGACAAGCATTACACGTGATGGTGGTGCACAGATTTTTTTTCAGTTGCCTTAGTTGCTGAATTGAGCCAATTTACTGTCAGCTAAAAGCTGAAAGGCTCATCCACATCGCAGAAGATGATTCCTCTGTCATGGGACTGGAGGCCTCCCAAGAGGAGCAATGTCAGGAACACCCACATGGTGTCTGTAAGGCAGTGCTTCTCCAGGAGCTGATTTATAATTTACCTATTCTAGCCCTAGGCTAGGAGGATGAAAAGTCCTCCACACCACTGGAGTTTCATTATGGAAATAGCACAAAATAGTTGCTGATTAGTGGCATTCTTTGGGTGTGTTTATTTACTGGTGGCACACCTTTCTTCTCTGGAGGAATGACACTATTCTTGCTGCAGCCATGCTGCTTCCCAGGAACTGCTCCAATGTGTGTCAGCCATTCATTTCACTGGCTGTTTAAGGGAGTTTTATGTGTTGGTCTGAGGAGATGGTGATGACAGGGATTTTTAAAAAATGCATACCAGAAAATGTTAACTGCCCGCTCTAATGTTGAAAAAGGTTTGCTCCAGTGTCATTTATTTTTAATGGGGAGAGGGAAACAAAACTTTCAGCTAAATTCATATGTCCTAGAGCTGTTACTGTTTTATAAACTATTTTAATCTCAGCACAGCACATTCCTTAGGTTTTTCCTTGGGCGGTTCCTCATTGACTTATCTTCTTAACAGTGTGAGTTACTCTAAGCAAGAACTGTGACACCTTTGCAATTGCACCTCTTCTGCATGTTTTGGGATATATTTGCTTGTATAAAACCAGGAATTAGAAAAAAAATAAATATTTAAACAGATTAAGGATTTCAGAACTTGTTCTTCTGGAATATTCATATTGACAAGAGCGCTGCCATGCTAATACATATTGATTTTCTTCTCTTTTTTCCCTATTTTTTTAATCTTTGATCCTTTTGTTTGGGTGTTCTCTTGAATTACATTTTCTCCAAGCTGCAAACATTGACAAACTTGCACAGGAGAAAACAGAACAAGTAAAAGTAAAGAGGGGAAAAGAAAAAACATCCTTTCCTGTCTCTGCAGCTGGCAAGGACCCCTAAACAGCAGGACCAAGCTGTTCTGCTCTGTGTGGGAGGAATAACTTGATAGCTAGCTCAGATTCAGCAAGACAGTTTAAGCAATGCTCCCAAACTGCTTTGATGTAACAGCTCTGCCCTACCAAAAAGAAGAGGTGGCAATCTTGTGCACTGACTTCTGGTCCGTGTTAACCAGCCAAGCCTCGTGGTGCAGGAGCAGGGTAGGGTTGGGGAAGGCTGGCAGAGACATTTCTGCTACCATTGCTCCTGTCGCTTCCCATGTGCCTGGAAAGGG
The DNA here is from genome assembly GCA_013389985.1 of Dryoscopus gambensis. Taxonomy (NCBI): domain Eukaryota; kingdom Metazoa; phylum Chordata; class Aves; order Passeriformes; family Malaconotidae; genus Dryoscopus; species Dryoscopus gambensis. The sequence goes on along the minus strand of WEIT01026095.1, from coordinate 31,576 downwards.
TCCAGAAACATGCAAGAAACATCTGACCCCAAGATATCAATGAGCACTTCAAAGTGCCGATCTGTTCATTCATTCTGACTGTCATCATGGCCAAGGCATTGGGAAGATGACAAACCTGATCAAGACCATGCTGTGTATGTTCTCTGAGATAAGGCAAATGAGAAAGCTGCATAATTATGCTGACAACAGTGATAAACCTTGCTCCTCCCATGCTAATAATATTGTGACTGAATAATGGAATTCATACCCAATTCATGCTCGCTTCAGACACTTGGACTGAAAATGCTATTTAACAGTTAAATGCAGCCAATTTCTGTTTTTTTCAAACTGGTAATTCAAGTAAGATGTGACCAGTTAACATTTGGGGCCAGGGAAGACTCTTCTCTCTGTGTTTGAGTTTTGTTGCCCAAGTTAGAAAAGCCCAGGTAAATTTCACATAATTTTATGACACTTTTAAATGGAGGGCATGATAATTCTGGCTGAGAAAATACAAGCACAGAAGAAGCCGAACATCTTGGTAATGGTTGAGGATGTGCACAAAACCAAACTGTTCTTGCCTTGGCTCTAAAACAGCAATTTCTCAACAGTTCTTCAGAACTTCTGAAGAGCTCTCAAAGTGAAAACTTCAGTATTTGGAGGACCTAGGGTCATAACATCAACAGCATAGGTTCTGGTGGCTGCTCTTGGTATGATTCTGCAGTGTATGGACAGCATTTCTGAGCTTTTCCGGGCACACTGGATGAAAGGAGACAACTTCTTGTTCAAGCCTTGTTAAGTTTTCTGGTACTAGGAAGAGAATTAAATGGGTTATATGAGTTTTGCTCAAGGCCAGAACCCTTGATAGAGTAAATCAGCCCCCTGTATTGCAATGACTAATACCATTGATTATCACCAGCTTAGAAGTGGGCCCCAAAGAGTATAAAACAATAGTGGATTAGAATGAGCAATCTATTTTCATATATCCAGAATGATTATGTCTCTCTAGAGATGGAGCCAGGCAGAGTTACAGTCAATTATCACTAGTTCCTTTTCCTTGGAAAAATAAAATAGAAATTGTTGCATCCATTCATCTCTGTGGTTTTTTGTATCAACACTGTTTGTAGCTTAAAAAGAACAGATACTCTGGAAATCAAAATGCTATCCGCTTAGATTAACAATGCACACTTCTGTGCTTATATCATTAAATTCTTCTTTTCATTTATTTGCCATCGCATGCTTGATCTTTATTTGTTTTCCTTAGAAATTCAGCCTTATTTACACTATTTTGTGCTTCTCATACCAATTTTTTTAAGTTACACCTGCAGATTTTTATCTGCTTTCCCTCAGCAGAAAAGCCTTGGGATCAGCACTTTTCCATTCTCCCATGAAAAGTGATGAGGTCTTGCAAGGGCTTAAGTCATATGATCTGTCTCATTGCTGCCTCAACCAGACACCAGGAGCAACAGCATAAAGCCAGAGCTGTTTTGGCAGCACTTTCCTGAAGTCCCCATGCAGATGCTCCGCATGTTTCACAGTAGAATTAGTAACAGCAATCATTGTTGAAGGCCGAAAATGTCCCTGTCCAGGACCGCTCCTGGCAGCGGGCGGTGACAAATCTGTTCCCTTCACTCGGCACCGTGAGATGTCCAAGCGCTGCAAAGCCGCCGGTTCTGAGACACTAAATCACATCCTGGGAACAAGCACGACTTGGCCGTGGTACCCGAGGCTCTCCTTGCCTGACATATTACACTGTCAGGCTTTACAAGGCACAGTAGATCTCCACGTTTGGACTCTGCTGAACGCCCCTCTCTCTCTCTTTAATTTGTCAGATGAAGTTCTCTGTATTCAGAGTACATGTAATCCTGGTCTGTACATAGAGAATTTAGTAAGAGTTCACTTAAAATGTGTGGCTTGAATAGATAAGCAGTCTTTTCTGAAGTGTTCTGTGATGAATTTTAAATGGCAGCACTGACTTGTACTGTTTGAAATAAATTTGAAATGCTTTCTTCTACCTGAAACAAAAATTGGCTCAATACCTGTTTGTAACTCCTAGTAGTGTCCTTAAAAGTACAGCTTTTAGTATGAAGTTAGATATATTGCACATAACAATTCTACTTAGAATTTTTTGGCCTCAGCTAGGGCAAGGGATTTTATTTATTTCATATTAACAACAAATATTTTGAAAGTTTCTTTCAGAGGAAATAGCTAAACTGAATAGTTGACTTTTAGTGCACTGCTGTCTCATCAAACCTAACTGCAAATCCAAAAGTGTCTCTTAGTTGCTCTCCATGCCTTCAACTCAAACCAGTGTTCATTTATAAAAATGTGTTGTGAAAAGGTTTACACTGTCAAAAGAACAGCGTTCAGAAAATAATTTTTTTTATTTTCTGGTATGATGGTGATATCTTTAGCATATGTTCTTAGCAATTATGTATTTTAGATGATATCATTTTTGTGACTGGGCATTAAAAGACAATGAGTGTCTTACTGTTGCTTATATCAGTTTTGCTTCTTTGATTTATGGAAACTAGCATGAAATGGAGACGGGAATTCAACAATATTAGAAGTATTAAATGTTTCAATATTTTATTCATTTAATCATGGCCCTTACTGGATGCGGGTTGTTGATAACTGGAAGTGGACAAAGGTAAAATGCCACAGAAGGCAGTGGCACAGAGGCAAAACAGTGCATAACCCAATTTGTTTTGGCACAACCCAGTGAAGACAATAGAAGTGAATGCATGTGTGTTAGTAGAAGTGAATGTATGAGTTAGCTCTTGGTTCAGAAACCTTGTTTTCCTGTATCTCTTTCCTTTTTTTTCTGATAAAAAATGGCAAAATGCAAGTTTAATTCATTCCAAACACAATGCATGTGAGAAATGAAAAGGAACTTGAATACTGAAATCAAGATTTGGCCATTTGAAAGTAAAATAGTTCAATTTTACTAGCGAAATGATGATGCCTTGCTGAGTAATAGTATCAGCTTTTCTTTGCAGTCAAGGATCTTCCCCTTCCCATCCAAATAGTAATAGTTTTTTAAAAGTCAAATTTGGAATTGTTTTTTGGTATTAATTAGCCAAATTAGAAGGAGGAATTGGAGAAACCCGTTTCAGTCTTAACAAGTAATTATGTGCTTATTGGCATTGAGCTGAACACAGATCATCTGCTTTTCAGCCCAGATTCCAGCCCACGTTCTTAGGGTTGACTCATGTGACTTGTAGGTTTGTTAAGTGTAATCCATGGAGATCTTTCAGCTTTTCTCTCTATGTCCATTCACAAGGATTTTTTTGTCTTGCGCAAGATTAGAGAGAGGGTCTAATTTCCATGTATGTTTTACCTTTTATTACTTCTTCTTTTTGTGGTTGTGGTGTTCTTTTTAGTTACGGCTTTTAGTAAGAATTTTTCAATGAAATGCTAATATTAAATAAAACCAGAAGGTATTCGAACTAAAAGAACATAAATAGTTTTTAAATGTCTGTAAATTTACATCTTTTATAGTCTTAACTGCAGAAGTCATTCTCAGCTTTGTTATACAGGAGAAAATAATGAGGTATACACTGCATGATGGTAATTCTCTTTAATCAAATTGAAAGCATCCCTAGCTGAGCAAGATGAGCTCTTCTCTGCAGCTAGAGGTCCTTATAGAGCCTTGCCAGGGAGGTCAGAAGGTTTAGAAATGAAGTGACCTCTCTCTTGGGCTCTATTCCCTTCTTTGGCTGGATCAAAGGCCGTCTTGATGATGTTTCTTTGCATGTCTGCTAATAAAGGGGGTCTTCCTACAGCCCCAGAATCTGTATTCATCCGAGAAAATAATAATCTCAACTTCAATATTTGCAAAGTAAG
>WEIT01026095.1:10691-27711 GCA_013389985.1 Dryoscopus gambensis | reverse complement strand
TTTTTTTAATTTTACAAACCCTTGAAGACATAAACCAATAAAATCCCTCCAGAAGAAAAACTCAAAAGCTTCTAAAATCAAGGGGTTTGGGCAACTCACTGGGTGTCTTTGCTCCCTGTAACTTGCAATACCATAACAATTTCACACAGAAATCTGCATGCCCTTTCTTACTTGGTTTCTGCATTATCTTTCAGCAGGGAGGCTTGTTTTCCCTATTATGTTCAAGTAATTTTTTTAAATTACAGAATAGAGACAGAGATGCAATCCACAGTGTCATATTGGTTTCCCATTATGTGACTGAAGTTTATGTCTCTGTTGGGGTATCAAAGTGGAAAGTGAGCGAGATGAGAAGTAGTAAATGAAAGTAAAGCCTAACTTTTTGTAATGGGAAGGTCATATCTTGCAAAATGTAGACTTAGGATGCTTATTGAAGACCTCACCTCTAAGTGTTCAGGATGGTTAGCTGTAGCCTAACCCCTTTTACAATTGTGGGTTCACAGCAATGCTGAATTTTGGCTGTAGACCTTGATGAAGGCATCCAAAACTGTGACATGTTTCTTGCCCATGTTTTTTCTGGGTTTTTCCTGGGAAGACTCAGAACCTCTAACTCTAAAGAAACGTGATCACCATTAGTACTATGGACTAGGTACAGTAGAAGTGTTCAGCCACCACAAGACATCACTTTTAGGATGATCTCACTATGGAATGCAGAGGAAGGGACCCAATAATCTTGTAATGTGTGAAGTTGAATTTCCTCCTTGGAGATGGCTAACAAAGCTTGTAAAAATCAGATTGGATATTAGGAAAAAAGTCTCTACGGAAAGGATTTTCGAGCACTGGAAAAGGCTGCCCAGGGAAGTAGTTGTTTCACCACCCCTGGAGCTATTTAAAACACTATTTAGCCCAGGTGGCATAAACTTCCTCCTGGCAATTAGAAGTTATTTGCCACCACCCCTGAAGTCCGACCAACCCTGGGACAGTGTCTCCCAACTATTGTTCCGAGCCTTTCTTAATGCTGTGACTGTCACTGCTTGATGAGGCATTGTGGCTGCTTGTTCCTGCATGTCATTTGACCACACAGGTGCCTGTGTCTCTCAGTGGAAGGGCCATGACTTGAGAAATCACTAGTCTCAGTTTGCCCTACAAATTACTCCGCAAGATTACTTAGTCCTGTCCATCTTTCTGTATAGCTTATTATTCTAGGCTCTTACCATGTTCAGTCTTAGGATAAACCAGATACATTTAGGAAGTGTCAGCAGTAGAATTTAAAACACACTCACTAGTTCTAGTTAATTGGTGATCAGTTAACCTGAAGTGAAACAGTCTATTTTTTTTTGCTCTTTCTTCCTGAACACTGATTTCAATGGGGAACTGAGTTAGGATTTTCAAATGTACTCAGTTCTAACTCACCCTTGAAATTTCCAGCCTCTTTCTCCCAGTCAAATATTCTAGAAAAGGAAATTTTTCCTGAAAGCGGTCGTGTCAGACCTGCTGAATCATCACATTTTGTTATGGAAGACATCTTTTAAATTTAAGAAGACCTCTCCTTTCTAGGGAAGTGAGTTAAAAAAATAGCTCACTTTTTTTTTTTTTTTGGTCAGTAATAATCTCATATTTGAAATGATCATGAATTTCTTGAGCTTGAAATAGTGTTAAAATCAGACCCTTCTGTGTTGTTCCCATGGCTCTTACTGAAAAATATATGCCAGATGAGCAGTATATATTTCTATTTTTGTATGGTTGGGTACTAAAAGACAATTGCAATTATTATATCAGGCAAGTGTTCTTTAAGATCCAAAAACTAAAATGACATTTTGGAAACTCGTTCAGGCTCTCCAGTTTTGATCCTCACCGTGGTTGTTCTCCTGTGCCTGTCCCGTTTCAGTAATAAAAGCCAGGCTACAGTGTCTTTTGCAGGAACATTTTGGCAGTGGGTTTCAACAGCACTTGAACAGCAGACGACAGTATTGTATCCTATTTTCTATAAGATGAAAGCAAGGTGCAGAAAATCAAATTATTTGTCCCCAAGGTCATCCATCAAGGCGGGAGTAAAGATAAACTTTACGACTCCAGAGAAGTAGCACAATGATACATTTCTTAAAAGTTACTAGGATGGCTTTTTCTGTGTAAGATTTAGTTGTGAAGGCATTTGTAACAACAGTAGGTTGTGTCATTTTTCTTTTTTTAGTAGTAGATTTTAACCATTGCTTAAACCTCTCCCTCTTTGTTCTTTACAAAGAAATTGTTTAAACCACAAGTATAGCTTGTGTACTGGGGCAAAATCCCTGTGGTTTTTAGATCACTTGTGAAGGTGTGGGGTGTACTCTGTGTTCTGCTGGCTGTATATCATTGAAAATCCAGAGGACTTCACAGCAGGAGTGAATGTTTTAGGTTTGCACACATTTGTGGGAATGTTAATACCTCATTGTGGGAATAGTGCTGAGTTCCCTGTTATCATGCAAGCAATTGCTAACTGTAGACCTCTGACTTTGTAATTTGTTCTTTATGGACTAGCCTGCAGCCAATAAGCAAAATCAATAGTCTTTGCTGAAAAGTAAGCAACTGCCAGTGTGTTATGTGACAGGTGAAGATACATGTGCTTACCAGGGGTCAGGGGGCCACATCAAATTTCTCTCTGACTTCTTTTCAAAAAGCTAAATCCATTTAGGGAGCATTCGTCATTGGAAAATGTTGCAGTGGGGAATTAGACAGGCTCCTGCTCTTCTTTTCTCATTTAACGATGTTTGTTTTCAACAGTCTGTTCAATAATGTCACTGAGAAGAAATTATGTGAGAAGAATAAAGTGCTTATAGTCTATTTATTTATTCATTCATTTCTGTAGAATAACACTAGCTGTTGCATTCTCATGTTTATTAATGCTATTGTGGCAGTCCAAATATTTGTTTGTTCTCCTTTTCCTTTGGAAAAAAAAGGTGGGATAGAGTAGTGTGGAACACATTACTTCCTATTTAAGCCTAAGGTGAAGGTTACACACCTTGCAGCATTGTTATATATATTATATATATATAAAAAAATATGTCTTCCTATACTTGAGTACAACATCTAAATATATGCAATAATTTTAGTACTGCAGAGTTTGGGAAGTCTCTTATTTTCCAAGTGGAACAACCAGGATTGAGGCCACTCAGAAGTCTGCTAGAAATACAGCAGCAGCAGCTGAGATGGATGCTGCTGGCCTGTGATAAAACAGGCTGTTCATGGGGGATGCTACTGGTGCAATGCCCTCCTTTGCATTAAATGCCGACAGTGTTTAGTGTTCCAAGTTCTAGAGAAGTTGTTGTTCAAGCCTACCCTCCCATCTCAACACATCAGACTATAATGAAAGGCAGAAAGTGAAAGGGAGCTTTTTCCTGAAATCCTGAAGTAACTTAGGTTCTTAAGCTACTCAAGAAAAGGGCTCTGCTATTTAGAAGTTAAAGTTATATTGGCTTTTCATGTTCAAGCGCCTAACTCATATTCTTTCGAAAACTTTAGATTCAGTCGAATAGCAAAAGTGATAGAAAGCTTAATGCCTTTGTTTGCTCCTTATTGGATGTAGTTGCTCCACTTAATAGCCTGGCCTGCTGCCATGGTACTATCACATACACATGTGCACTCCCAGCCAGGAAAAACAAACAGTCACCACACCGGTTCAATCAGATTAAAGGTTCCCTGGATGAGAGCTGAATACCAAAAGCCAGATTGGTGTGCTAGATGTCTCTCGTGTCCTGTTTGGTTTCTTTAACACGCATAGTAAATGTCTCTTAATTTCTCTACCCAGCTTTCTCTATGGCTGTTTGTTGGCTGCTGACTGTACAGGTCATCACTGTAGTGCTTTTAGCTGAGCACTAAATTTGAAGATGCTGAACAAAACTCGAAGCTTTCAGAAAGCTGTAGTTGAAGCCCTTCAACCTGGGTTCTGCCATGCTTCATGGCACCTTTTAAACTCAGTTTGAAGGCTCACAGGCTGCTTTTGACATCATGTTGTATCTAATGAATATCCAGGTTCAGAGTGCTCAGTAAGACAAATTTTGAAGGTGACTCAAAGGGTCTCTCAACCACCAAAGGTAAGAATTGAAGAAAGCTCCTTTTCAGCATATTTAAACAAGACTGATGCCTTCTTAACCACAAAATACTTAATTAACATATTTTGGATAGAAAACATGTGGGTTCTTCAAAGTTATGTACCGCTAAATTTGGTCACTATAGGAACAGTTAGTATGTCAAGGTATAGTGCTCTTCTTGACAAAAGTTCCCAGGTAAGTTATTGAAGTTCTGGTAGACAGCTGAGGAAAAGAAAGGGGCAGGGTGTGGATCTTGCAGCTGATTTTTTTTCTCAGGAAATGGGTCTGTCAGCAGACTGCAAACAAATCAAGAACCTGCCTTTCCATCTAAGATGTTGTAAAAATTAACTTATAAGGGATTTTTTTATCGTCTGAGAACTGGAAAGATAAACAAATAGCTACTCCAACTTTCCTTTCCTCATTTTCCCTTCAAAGGGTAGCACAGGTGCTGTTCTGCAGTGACAAGATGAGATAAAACTCAAGTGACTTGAGAGATCCCCTGAGCTCCAAGCTGCAGAGGGTTGAGGTTAAGCTTGAGGTTTGCCTGCTCAGCTTCTTTTTTTTTCTTTTTTTTATTGGGTCTTAAACCTTTCTCACACTAAATAAACACCCTTTTATAGGCTTTTTTCTTCACAAATAGCCAGTTTTGTAACTTCATGTGAAAAAGTCTAGTTGCTGATTCAAACTAAATGCCCCTTCGTTGCTACCAGTCCCTCTGCCCCTGAGAACCACGGTTCACGCTGGTGCTTGCCTGGCCCTGCTCCCGTGCTGAGCCTATGTTGGAGCTTCAGGTCTAATCTGTTTTGAAGTTCCTGTCCCGGATCTGGTTTTGATCACTTGGAACATGCCTATTGATCTTGTTGCATATGAGGCACATCATCCGAGTGCTACACACCTACCCCCCTGCTGTGCCTGCATGGCCAAATGATGGTGTGATCGTGATACGGCCAGGCATTCGCAGTGTCTCTGTGATTCAGTCAGCACACGTAATTGCAAGAGTGCAGAGGGCACAGGTCCTTCGGTGGCCAGCAAGTGCAGCACCATGCCAGGTCCCCAGAGGGCTCGTGCAGTTCATGTCTGTGCTGCCACGGCCTCGCAGCTGCCGCTACCGATGTGTTACCGCGCCATCGCTTGGCTGCCGAGACAGACCATTCAGTCCAGCTTAACCACGAGGCTCTTTCCTTTTAACTCTCTCAGAACCCTATCATTTATTATCTTGTCTTTTTCTTGCCTTTATACTTGCAAGTATCTCATCAAAAGAAATTACCAGCAAAATTTCTCTGGTGCTTGTCGCTTCCTATTTCATCACCAACACGCACCGTGTACCGTTTACAATAACAACTCCTATCGCTTGTGTGATGGCAGGGCTACGCATTTGGTGTGACACATGCAAAGAGAGAGCAGTGGAAGAGGCAAGCAGCTCGTGTTCTAATAGATAACAAAACTTTGGACATACATCCTTTTTGGCAGTGGTCTCCAAAATTGTGATCTGTTGAGATTTTAATTTTGAGGGCTATCCAGATCATGTCACTTAAATTTATTTTCTTTTCTGCCCAGCTCATCAGCTGCAAGATGTTCTTTTTTCTATATCTTCATTCTGGACATGTTAAAATCGAGCAAAGTCTTTCTGAGAGGAATACTTTATCACAATTTTATTATCCTTTCTTTCTCAGTGTGTTGCTATGCCAAGTGTCATATTTCATCCAGGAGGGTGGGTTATATTTGCTTGCAAGATCAACTACAGAAAATGTATCTTACTGTTGACTTAGGCCTTTCATTGGAAGGGAATCAAGTGAATCTGTCTAGAAATCAACAGGTATCTGTGTGAGCACACAGCATCTTCCATATGGTTACTCACTGTATTATTCTAGATTAGCCTGTTTGCTTCCCTTTAAGCCATTTTAAAGTAGAATTGATTCTTTTATCTTTTTAATGAGGCTACAGTTACATCATATATTTATGTCACGTTTTACTTTTTACCATTTCTCTCCTTTTCAAACCACACTAAAAATTTCCTGCTTTATACACGTGCTCTTGTAGTGCATGGCATTGTGCTGCTGAGAAAGAAATACTGTTAATATCTATATAAAGCCTAGAGTAGAGCAGAGGGAAATTCTAAAATAGTTTACAGAACTGATTCTTGCCTTAATCATTCAGAAACAGTTTCATGGAGAATCAGGGATTTGGACTATTTCAGTGATCTTTGCTAGTCCACAATATAAAATGATTCCCACTGACCTTAGTGGATTTCAGAAAAGGTTCCTGGAGTGGCAGAATGGAAACAAGAATGAGATCTATGATCAATAAAACTTCAAGAGACCATGTGTAATTGTTTCTTAACCATTTTCTTGAAGGTTTCTTTTCTGGTAATCATAAATGAACAAATTTATTCAATTAATTTAGCTTTTTCAGTTTCTAATAGTGAGTAATAGTCTAATGATTCATTATTTGAATTTCCTCCTAGAGCAAGTTCTTCAGCTAATACCTTTATTCCTATACAGAACAACATTTTTAATCACATTAACATATTTTTGTCAAAGTAAGCCTTTTGTCTGCAGTTTTTCACAGCTAGTTCATTACAGATGCTTAATATTCAAAAATTCTTTGTAATATAAGAGGTAAAGGTCATGATGCTTAATACTGAATTGTTAACCATAAACCTTTCTACTGATATAACCATTCTAACTGATTCTTAATCCTATGATGGCTAAGTACAGTAATTTTTATACACATACACTGGTAAAATTTGCTTTCATTTAATATTGCTATTTTGCAGTGCTTTCTACCTAAGTGAAATATTTTGAAAAAGCGAGCCCTATATGATTAGAATGCAATTCAAATGAATCAAATTCAGAAAAACAGTCTCAGGCATTAGGTCCTCTTTCCATTAATAACTTCTCTTTAAAGAAAGTATGAGATTAGGCTGTCAATTGGATCCAAATTACTCAAAAGTGGATTAAAATTTCTTGAGTAGATTTCCAGTGTGAAAAAGATTGAAACAACTAGTAGTTAAGAAGGTTCTGCTAATAAGAAGTGTTATGTCTGACCAACTCTCTGGAGAAGTTCTGCTGCTCTCCACTGAGCAGTAATGTTCACTTCATTTTGTATCTCTAAACAGGCTGGAAAAAAGGTATCAATGTTACCCAGCTGCGATGCAAATAAATATTCATCACAATGGCACATGCATAGCTAATTGAAGAGTTTTTGTTAATATTATACTAGATATTCATGGACATGTGCCTTTTGCTATAATGAAAATACTGCCTAAGGCTAGCTTTGTTTTTCTTGTCAAGAACAATTTACGTGCTTTCATTTAAACGAATATAAACTTCTATTCTCATGACAAAATAATTCACCATTAATTTGGGCAAAGAATTTCTTTATTCCCTTTGTGGTGCATTTTATTGGAAAAGAAAAACCTAAATGTATCTCAGAAAATTTCACTATGTGTTCTGTCTAATTTCTGTAATAACTGGCATGAATATGTAGGGATTTCAGTGATTACTTGCTAAGTAAATATGGGATATGGGCATGTATTTGATTTAAAATTAATCTGAAAAGAATTTTCTCAAAGTAAATTATTCCTTCATTGTTTTCATTGTTTTACACATACAATTTAGGAACATAAGCACCGAAACCACTGCTCTTCCGTTTTCTTTATTTCCTTTTCTTATTTTGGTTCTTCCTCTATTATTTATAGCTGAGGTTCTGACATACCTCTGAGGTATGTTTTGGAAGATGAGTAGATCTAGAGTGAGGCAAAAGCCTATCTCACAAATGTGACTGAAAAACACAGCTGCTGAGAAAGGTCTGAGTATTTTTTTCCTCCCCTTTACGGTGTAGCAAAGTATATATCCCTTCTTTCATAGGACTCCTATTTTTTCATCTTATTAACTGCTTAGGCAATACTCTCATTTAAATTTCAGTGATGTTACTTATAGGAAACAAATGGCGCTACACACTGATTTAACTAATGATTTAATTCTGTTCAGACGGCAAATTAAGGCTCACTAGTAAATAGAATGTAACTATTTCTATTAGCAGGGTGAACCGTAGGCTACCCTGCTGTCTGTGCCACCCAGGTTATTGGCTACATTATGATTCTTTCACCAAGTGCTTAAATTGTAATTCTTGGCAAAGAGCTTTTAATCAAGTGTGGAGTCTCAATATGGAGTTCAAGAACCTAAAGGGGACAAAAGGGAAATGTGAAAAAGCAGGCAAAGGCTGTTACTGGAGATGATGGATCTAAGGCAATACAGTCAGGAAGTTCCTCACTTACTTTAAAATTATTCTTCAGCTTTATAAACTAGTACTTAAAAAAAATACCACATATTTGGCTTTCAGGAGTGATAAGCTCCACTGGCATAGCAGTTTTATGGGTAATTGTAATGCAAGGCATTATATATTCTCATAATGCAGACCTGCAGTGACTCCTTGGCATGTTCTCTTTTTGGATTTGGGAGCCTATTTCTAGCTGGGAGATATTAGTCAATGTTTCCATCACAGACATCTCATTCTGAGTGAGGGAGGTGACATTTCCTTTGTGAGGTGAAGCCTTACCTCATGCTGGATTTCAGATGGTGTCTCAGAGTAAACAAGCTGCCTTCCTTCTTCTACTCCTGACATCATTTAGACCAGTCAGACATTAATTAACCTGGAAAGCTAGAGAGGAAGAGATTTTCACATTAGGAAGGGGCAATCTAATGTGATTGGTATGGCCCATGGCTTGTGCTGCCTTTAAGTTCAGAGAAGCTATTTTAGGTTAAACATATGCTGCATCCTGACAACCTGCACAGTCTGCAAACATCTGAGTGCACAGAATATAGGCACAATACTGAATTAAGGAGAAGGAAAATCATGAAACCAAATGGGCTGTATTTCAGCATGCCAGATCTTTAGAAAAGCTCTCTGATCTCTGGACAAAAAGGACTGACTTGTTTGTGGCCTGCTATTTTTCTTACAAAAACAATACATTAAAAAAACCCAAACAAATCAAGCCACCCTGCATGGAAGGTGGTATGGAAAACTCTCTCTAAACAGGACATTAAGCAAAGCAGGAGGTTGTTACCAAGTTAATTTAAGAAAAGGACATTTAAATTTTACTTAGTACTTGTCTCTTATTAACAAGTTTTCAAACCATATGACCACAGTTGTCTGAGAATTTTTTTTCCATTTAAGAACTATTGTAGATGGAAAGAGTGGGTTTTTAAATAATTCTTAAAGACAATTATGCACACCCAAAGGAGTAGTACATCTTGAAAAAACAGAAAGTCTTAAAACATTATAAAGTTTGGGTTTCTTTCTTTTTTTCTCTTCCTTTTTTCTATCTTTTTAAGAGAAGGACTGTAGCAGAACTTCCCAACTAGCCTCAAAAATTAGAGGATTCTCTGAATGCTGCTATTTGCAAAAGGAGCTGTGAGTGGCAATGAATTGTGATTCATGTTTCCATTCCTTTCCTATGTATCCTGTTCATCCACTGCTCTGACAATGTCTCTAAGCCTGAGAATGACTTCTGGCTTTCTCCCTTTCCCCTTGCTCCCCCATCCACCCAAAATTTCCTGTTGTACCCAGGTTTTATACCTTCATGATTTTTTCATAGAAAAATACATTCTTTCCTGGTTTATAGTTTCATCCTCTTACTTATCTATGGCAGGTTCCCCTGCTCAACAGAAATCCGTGAAGAGGTGCAGGTTTTTATGATGGTATAGAACAGTGCCACCTGGTGATTTTTCCATCACCAATGAGACCTTTAGAGTGTTCTTGGCCTGCTTGAGCTCCCTCCCTGTTGATGGGAATTTACATTTCGTGGAAGAATATTTCCATTGCTGCAGGAGGCTCTTGGAGATATTGGCTGATTTGTTTTCCATACATTGTAAACGTTATCCCTTCTCCTACTCTTACCCAGTCTTGCTTTTTTGTATCATTTCGCTTCCAGTCTAGCCAGTGGTGTCAGCCTACTGGGCTAATTTTATTTGATGGGTAGTTACCAACAAACAGAGAAAGGGGCTAATTCAAAGTCATCAAGGCCAGCTCAGGCCTTGAAGATCTCCAAGAAAAGAAAATGCTGTGTAAATAATGTTGGGTACTGCTAAGAAGACATAACTTTGTAAAACCCATAATTGAGTCAGATTTCATGGCATTGCTCTGGTCGTGCATGCTAAGAAGTAAACCTGTGAGTATTCCACAAGAATTACCACCTTTTCAGACCAAAAGGCAGATGTACACTTCTGCTAAATCAATGGCCATGTATTTCAATTCCAGTTGCTGAAACTGTCCAGATTAGCTAAAACAATAAAGATTTTTTCCATATAAAGTGCATAAAAACATGTTCATGTAGTTTAACATAAAACAAAGGGCTTATCATTAAATCCTTTTAAGATGTTACTACATCTTATTTCTTGTCCAAACTGTTCCTGTAAAAGCTATTTAAATACTGCTTCAGAGAGATACTGTGTATTTGGCAGAGAAGCCTCTTACCATCAGCAAACAGAAATGTATTTTTGTGTAATGTATCAGGAAAATGTTTTGTGTACAGCAAATGCAGGAAAGTCTCATATAACTCATTGAACAGGGTAAAAAGCTGAATCAATGTGCACTGCTGCATCCTTTACTAAAAAAAAGTGTTGTCATCAGTACTTAACCTTGCATACAGTTGAGAACCGAATTTGATTCTTCCTGTCTCACAGTCAAGCATATTGCAAGAAATAGATCTGCAGACAGACGATGTTCCTTTCATTACAATGCACTTTGTAATGAACGAATGCACTACAATGGATGGCTTCAGTTTTATTCGTTGTGTGGTTCCATGCAGTAACAAAACCTGTAGAACCCCTGTCATCAGACGTGCAAAATTTGAAGTAGGAATCTTATAAAGATGTATTCTTCTTGTGATTTTAATATTCATAGGTTTCATTAATACTAGGGGAGGGTTAATTTGTTAAGAGGAGAAGCAAGATTGATGAGTGTAGAGACCATGTCTGGAAAAACATATCTATTTTCCTCTGATGCTGCCCTCAGGAGCAGCTTTAGATCTCACCTCATCTTTTCACAGACCTTTTTTTCGTCTGATAAATGGGAACAAGGAGGCAAGTCTCCTTCAGCAACAGGCCCAGAGACTTAGTGATGGGAATGTTCCTTTTGCTTCAGTTAATTTAGCAAAGTAATAAACATTGGATAATATCATTCATATTTTCCTCTCTTCTGCAAGGCTGCCAGTAGTTGTGGAAAGTGACAAACAGGAGTAGTTCTGTGACTACTGTTTTGTGAAACTCCCAATCCACTTATTTAGAGGTGCTTCATGGAGATTTGTTTGCTCATGGCCTCCACATGTCCTTAAGAAAAGAAAAAATTTTTTCTTTGCAACAGTGACCAGAATGAGAGGATCAAATGCACTCTCAGCAGGTTTATAACACCAAGCTGGATGGGAGTGTTGTTCTGCTGAAGGGCAGGAAGGCTCTGCAGAGGGATCTGATCAATGGACCAGGGCCAATTTTATGAGGTTCAGTATGGTCAAGTGCCAGGTCCTGGCCTTGGGTCATGCCAACCCCACGCAGTGCGACAAGCTGGGGGCAGAGTGACTGGAAAATGGCCCAGTGGAAAAGGACCTGGGGATGCTGGTCAACAAAGGCTGAACTGAACAAGCCAGCGTGTGCCCAGGTGGCCAAGAAGGCCAATGGCATCCTGGCCTGTATCAGCAAGAGTGTGGCCAGCAGGACCAGGGCAGGGATTGTCTCCCTTTACTGGACACTCAAGGTGAGGCCACACCTTGAATCCTGTATCCAGTTTCGGGCCCCCCACTGCGAGAAAGGCATTGAGGGGCTGGAGTGTGTCCAGAGAAGGGCAACAGAGCCGGTGAAGGGTCTGGAGAGTCAGTCATGTGAGGAGCAGCTGAAGGAGCTGGGGGTGTTTAGTCTGGAGAAAAGGAGGCTGAGGGGGATCTTTTTGTCCTCTACAAGTACCTGAAAGGAGGGTGTAGTGAGAAAGGTCAGCCTCTTCTCCCAGGCAACAAGTGGCAGGACAAGAGGGAATGGCCTCAAGTTGCATGAGAGAGGTTTAGATTGGATACTATAATTTCTTCACTGAACAGGTGGTTCAGCCATTGGAACAGGCTGCCCAGAGAAGTGGTGGGATTGCCATCCCTGGAAATGTTCAAAAAATGGGTTCATGTGGTGCCTAGGGATATGGTTCAATGGTGAACATGGAGTTTCTGGGTTAATGGTTTGACTCAATGATCTTAGAGGTCTTTTTCAACTGTAATGATTCTATGATCTTAGGAAAAATAGTGAAAACTCAGTGTTTTGCTTGTTTGTTTGATAGCACTGCAAATGGAGTAACAGCTGAAGTCCAGTTCATCACCTCAGACTGCATTAAAAGTGCTATACCATCACACCATTTAATGATGTCTTTTATGGCCACAATAAGAAATTTAAAACAAGAGACTTAAACTTTCACGTTTCTTAATTAAAGAGATTTTCTAAACTAGTTGTAACCTGCATTTGGCCTTATGATGCCTCCCAGAATAACAATGATCTACCAGTTAATATGTAAGGGCTCACGACTGATTGTTGCTCCTCTTCTTCTGCATATTAAGTAGTGTTCATTAATTAATATTCAGCTTGCTTGCTTCTTGCACACAGGACATCATCTTTGCACTGGGTTCCCAGAAGACAAAAGAATAATTGTAGTTTAAATGAAAAGCTTTAGAGATCCCTTTGAGTGGGGTGTTAAGATTACAAACATGAAAAAGAGTTCAGGGGCTAAAGAAATTTAAGATTTTTTTTTTTTTAACATAGTAACAAAAATGTGGCTCTAACTGATTTGGTTTGGAAAGTCAAGCTACCTATTATCTGTGTGAATGTCCTAAATATATTTTCTACACAGAATAGGAACTGCAACCAACTGATTGAAATTTACACTACCAGGTAAATGAGTCCATCTACGTTCCCACTGTTTTTTTCCCGAAAACGCTATATTTTTAGAACTGGTTTTGAAATAGAGATCTTATTTTATTTTGTCACTTAGTTGATATGCACTTGTATATAAGACCTGATTTATCTGGCTTCCAGTTTGCACAGATGACATCTAAGTTTCCAAGTCAAATCTGTTTCTCGTTGAGCTGAAGAATAAAATGCTGTACACAATCACTTTTGTGGCTTTCAACTAATTGCTTTGCCAAGACTATCAGATGGCAAAATCTGTTTAGTTTGACAACTCTGCAGAAATTCTGACAAACGAACGCAGCAGCTCATCCCATCCCTCACCCTTTTGATAGTTAATATTGAAGGCAAGCATGTCTTATTTTGGAAACGTTGAGTCTACAGTAATTTTCTTTATTTAATTAATATTATTGTTTTCTACAGGAATTACAATATTAACCTATTCCAATACTGAAAGCAAAAGTTATAAATAGATCTGATTTGTGTGTGTGTGAGAAACTAACCCACAAATGCATTCAAACATCCTCAAACAACTAGAGAATTTGCAACCACATTTCTGCACTGTGGTCTGACCCTATTTGCAGAAAAATAAAATAAAAATACATACATTATGAAATTTGCCCCAACAAAAGCTTAAAGTTATCTCTAGAGTCACAAAAAAGATCTGTTTTGCAGCTGCATATTATTTTCCTTATGTTTAAAGTACCTCTTTCTCATGGGACCAGGAATCTTTTTTATTTTGTATTTGCTCACTTTTTTTTTTCTTTTTTTTTCCCCCCCTCCCACTTTTTTTAAACAATAAGTCTCCCTTTGGGACATGTCACTTGAAGCTTGTGTTTGTCATGCTCCTAGTGCAGGGAAAAAACACACACTAAATTCAATCTTTAAATTAAGCTGTAACCAAGCTTGTATATTCATTAGAGGAGAAAAATTCTCTTCTGAGAAGTTCAAATTGTTTATTGATTTTCATTTCTGTGTTCAAGTGAAGCTTGAGTAAGTCTGTCTCACTGCAGTCCCTCTGGGGCAACACTGCCAACAAGTGCATCACATTTCAACCCAAGTGAGCAGTTAGCAACAAAAATCTGAGAATTCCTTTAAAACTATATTAATAAATAGTTAAAGGGTGAGATTTCCAGTTCAATATAGCTGATTCTTTTGCAAAAGGAATAACAGACTTGAATTGCAGGCTGTAAATGACAATCTTATTGAAATGCCTTAAAATAAAATCAGATGTGTGGCAAGTGCAATTAATGCTGGGCTGTTTGGGGGAGTAGGAGGGGGGCAGAATGAGAGGAGGGGGCAGCTCTGCTACATCTTTCTTAAAATTGTGTAGTGTCATGTTGACACAATTTTGTCCAGCTGTAATCACCTTGTGAATGTCTCAGCAAGGAGAAAAATACACATAAGAGTAGTTACAACGCTTGATATTTCTCTTTTCAGTCTCTTCCTAAGAACATGTTTCAGCAAACAAACGGCTTAGGAAAGCATAGAAGTACTGCTCACACAAACCCAGAGCCTGCCTTGGAGGTGGGTGCACTAAGTGGCTGAGCCTTAGTTTTTATGGTACCAATATCTCCTACAAACCATTTAAATATCACACTGTAGTAAAAAGTAGGCTGATCTACTTCCCTTCAGTTTCTCAATGTTAATTTCAAATTTTAAAAATCTAATTATATGAATTTCAATTTATTAAAGATGTCTGATTTTCACCAGGATGCAATTTTTTTAGCCTTTCTTTTCCAAGTTCCTGTGTGTGTAAGAAGAGCTTTTTTAAAAACAAAACCTGTTTGTATGTTCTGGTCTTGTCACTGGTTAGGAACAGTTTGTGTCAGCAATGTGACGTAAGACCATGAAAGATAATTCCAGCTTCTCATCATAAAGATAAGCAAGGAAGCAGCATTTTGTGACAGAGAAACATTAATTCAAGTACAGAGAGGATCCCTTTACTTTCTTTGACTAGTCTTAGGGCAAAACTGAAAAATTCCTGTGAGAAATCACCAGCTATGTTTTTCAATAATCCAGAAATTAGTAGAGGACGTAAAAAATAAGTTTAAAAGCAGGGGAAATAAGCACAGTCTGTGTCTCTCTTACACTGCCTTGTATTTTGTGAGGGAGAGAAGGGCTGAAGTTTCTTTTTGAGCAAGATTTGTAGGTATCAGTGAGCATTTGTTTCGTCAGTCTTGTGGACAGCCACTTATGGCCACTGGTACCGTAGCAAATGGGTTGGCCCAGAGGAAATTATGAGGCTGCGTTTCAAAATATGGATGGTGTGTTCAAATTGTCCTAATTTCAGAGCATTCTGTGGGGTTTTTTTTCCTCCTGAGATATCCATGTGGCATGTAGAGTGTGAGAGTTTGAAATATTCATTTCAAATGGCTGTTGATTAAAATATAATGGTGAGGTCATCTATTTCTGAAAGGTCTCTTTTGGACAAGATTTATTCTAGAAAAATTAAGCAGGATTCTAAAACTTGCTCTGAAGATTAATTTTTTTGGTTTAAGAGGGGAACTCTGAAAATGCTTGGGTGATGACTTTTAATTACTAAATTATTTTAAATACCAAGTGATGGCTTTTAATTCCATTTAATTTTTTCAGCCAAATTGTTTAGGCACTTTTCAAACCCCTCAACTCCCCACTGTTAATGTGTAGGCCAGAAGAAAAAGCAGTTGGGCTGTTAGTACTGACAAACTGCTGTAGACCCCATTCCCATGGACACACAGACTCAGTCTCTAAGCTGAAGAAGATTGACTCCTTCCCATTATTCCGCTCCTCCCTTCTGCCTCAGCAGACAGATTTTGGCTGCCCACTGGCTTCAGGTTCCATCTCGGTCCAAAAGGATTACTTCATCTTCTGTCTTGTGTTCCTTACTGACCCTGTGTTTCATCATTCTTTTGCATGGCTCTGGTTGTGGATTAAGATGAGGAAAATCCACGTGCACATCCCTGCTCTCATGTGTCTGGTGGTGCAACAGCTGCTGATGGCTGTGCTGGAGCTTGTCTCCCTTCCATCTTTGGAGCTGTCCTATTATATAAATATATCGCAGAAACTAGATATGTGCGCATAGAAATGTTTCTTGGAACAAACTGTTGAAAATGTCTCCTACTTCAGTATTTGTCTGTTGGAATATTTGTTGTAATGAAGAGTTGCACGTACAGGAGAGATCAGCTGGGCTAATAGCTTGCTGGTTAGGGCTTCCAACCAGTTCAACAAAGGGATCTTAGCTGGGCCTTGAATGTTCCAGAAAACACTCCAAACTGTGGGCAGCTCTGAAATAGCAAAGCTACAGACAAGGGAGATGAAGGGGGGAAAGGGACATTCAATCCCTAGTCAGCTGTTGAGGAACTTTAAAATTTTTCTAGGTAAAATGTCAGCCATAATGTTTATGGACCACCATAAACACTTCTGGTAGTGTCAGCATCTCACTTTGCAGCTTGAAACAGACAACATTTTGCTGGAAAATTTCCAGAATACTGTTGTTTAGTCTCACAGTGACAGACTGATCAAATGAATCTGCAAATCCAAAACTGAAGGGAAGCTAGAATTGAAATGAGACTTTGTGCGTGTCCTCTATCTAGCAGGCAAAATAAAAAGTGTCCCTGAGAAAACGATGGTTGCTAAATCTCATTGGCTTAACTTCGTTGCTTATCATTTATTAGGCTCTATATTTCTTTGCTCCTTTACAATTCTCCTTTAATTTTCTCACTTACTCTAAACTGTTCTGGTCTGTTGTTGGATCTTTTTGTTGATTTGCTGTCAATGTTGATGTTTAAATTTTATAGAATGTTATACAAAGACTCCAATGACACTACTGCTTGTATGCAGCTTTCATAGGGGTTTTGGAAGTCTATGCACAATCATGCAGTATAACAACATAATAGTTCATTAAGCCTGAGATCTCCTAAAGATACAGAAATCACCAAAGGGTTTTAGAGAATTATGAGCTGCAAAGCATGATTTGGATAGTAATCTTTCCCCACCTGCTCCCACTCCCCTCCAAAAAAAAAAAAAAAAAAAGAAAAA
>WEIT01026095.1:327-10623 GCA_013389985.1 Dryoscopus gambensis | reverse complement strand
CAGAATGAGTCTGCCAAGGTGGCTTTCTGGCAGGGTGGTTTGAAAGGTGAATGACCTGTTCAAAGGGGCTAATTCAATGTAAGAGGTAGTATAACTTTCCACTTCTTAGAGGGATTGCTTCAACCACACATAGAGAGTGTCAAATTGCTTTTCTTTATATAAATGAAAACATTTAGAGAAGAAGATGCTTCTTTTTTCCCCCTGAGTCCTTCAGAGAAAAAACTCTTATCTCCATCCACTTTGAGCAATGGCTTAGGTCCCTCCAGACCACCAGACTCTGAGGTGGAGCTTGGTGAAAGCACTGTCCTTCTGACAGGCCACTGCCTCCTGTTCTTCCCTTAACAGCAGCTTGCTGCCATTAGCTGGATGCTTCCAAACACCTCTGAAGTCCTATAGCATCTGGTCCTTGGGCCAGATGCCATAAATGCTAATTTGTGCTGGAGAGAGCCCCAAATCCAATTATTACTGCTTAAGGACAGATTTTTTTTCCCCTCTGCCACTGCCATTTCTTCCTTATGCTGTGCCTTTTGGCCGCAGAGGACTAAATCACTCAGAGTACCCGAGATGTGCAAAACAGTTGAAGCTTCACCCTGTAGCACTTCATTATGAGCCACCTATTCAACTAGCTGTATGACAGTGACCAAGATATAGGGCATCTGGGGTTTTCTGTTGAATTGTTTGTTTAAAAAAAAAATAGTATCTATGTCCTGTTGTTTCATTTTGTCCTGGTTTTAATGAGTTTCATTTATTTATTTAGTATAACTTGAAGTTTGCATTTTTGTGTTAAAGGGAAAATTTTGCATGACTGTGTCTACTCCAGTAATCATTCCTTTTGTGGAGCCTTATTGAAGGGCAGGGAACAAAAAGCAGTAAGCAGAAGCATTCTGCTAAAAGGCCTTCTCTGTATTTCAGTAAATTGTTTCCAGATCCTCTGTTTCACAGAACACCAGCTGACTTCTCTTTTTTTATCAGCTATGACACTTTTTTCAAGCCTTTCACATGCATGTGTTTTTTGTGCGATTCTGGAAGGAAAGTAATTTTATTCTCTCGGAATATTTTATTTCTTCTCTGAAGTTTCTATTCCTTTAAATGTATTGTCAGCTGTTCTAGGAAAGTGTTGTGCTTATCTTTACCCATCCTCCTCATCAGCCTTGAATGTGTATGTGATGGTGATACTATCAAGGCACAGTTTTTCTGTGGTGAAAAACACGGCGCAATTCCCCATCTGCTGTTTCATGTGCGAGGGCTCCCTTGTCATCAAAGAGATCCAGGTTTTTTCAAAAATCAAGAGTCTGCCAGCCAAAAATTAATTCCATCACACACTGAAAACTCTTGGGCCTTTTACTAGCTGATTTGCATGAAGGTTCCCTGAATTACACCCTGAGAGGGGACAGGAATCAGTGTGTAATATCGTGAATATCAAGGGAGGTACAGAATATATAGTTCCATCTATCCAAATTCTGCCAGGCAACCTTCTCAGAAGGAAATTTAAAAAGAAAAAAAATTCTCAGAATTAAAATCACTTCAGATTAGGTGAAACAGGCGAGGACATAGAATTTAAGTTTTTGTTTCACAAGGCAGCCTGTTTAGTTGCTGGTATCAGAGGCTTCTAATTACTCTGGATCTAAGTTTTCCCCTCTTTCCGTACGTTCAGTCCGTACGTTCCTCCTTCGAATAGTACAAAAGTCTGTCATGTGTTTTTACAGTGAGCATGTTAATCTGAACACTGACCTTCACTGCCTTGTCACTGGCTATGCTCAAAGCTGACTTTGTGGAAAGCCGGTGTCAAAAACCTTCAATAATTAAAGTTACTATCACATATGTACATTTTTTCCTTTTCTTGTAATAAAAGAAGTCTCCTCTAGAGCAAACAAAGAGAGAAAAAATTAATTGATCTGACACTTGAGCTGAGAAGACATACTTTAAGGAATACTGCTTAAAGGACGAGGAAGTTTGGAGTCTCAAATAATTAAAATGAGAATTTGGCCAAGCAAATGAAGGCATCTTCTTTCAATACTACTTCATGTAGACTTGCAAAGTCTTTCTAAATGTCTTTTAGTGCTGGACCTTATTTCTAAACTTTAGGAAAGCAGTACAATTAAGCTCAGAGTACCTTTTTCTGTTAGAAAGGCTGCAAAAATAAAACTACGACTATGAAATTTTACTCACGATGTGTAAGGTGTAAAGAATTTTATTTTCACTTCAACCTGCACACGCTTGCTCTGTTTCCTCTAAGTCTTCAGTAGGCTTGGATGCTATACAGGGAACTCATTTGCATCTTCAAAGTTAGATTGCCAGTTACCAATACTTACAGCTCTTCTATAAAAGCAACCACTACTTTGCCTGAGGAAATTTTATGAACATGGGAGAATACATTCCAATAAATCAATAAACACTTTAGAAAATGCAGGTCAAGGGATGGAAAAAAGAGGGGGCAGGGTGAGGGACAAAAACAAAAGAAAGAATTAAACCCTTGCTATTGAAGCATTTGAATATTCTTTTTGAGCCCTTTATGATAGCAATTCTCTTTCTGCAAATGGATGCCCTAAGATACAGAATTTGAGATAATGTGTGATCCATGTACCAGTCATGGTATTCTATCAAACATTCTTATGCAGAAGATATTTATATTCTTATTTCATCTATTTGAAGTCCTTCATGTCCGGCTGTCAGTAGAGGACACGTCAAGGCCCCCAGAACTTTTTATACAGTCAGAATAAGTCAATGATATTTTACTACTTTTTTTCATCTAAACTTGCAATTTTTTTGATCCTATAAACTCCCTTTAAACAAACTAGACTTCTTGTCAATAAGAAGCTACAAGATAAGTCTTTAACATAGTATTCATCATAGCCTGTCTTTATCTTTGCCCACAAGTTCCTTCGCAAGCAATGAACAAGCCTTATAAGAAGCAGCATAACAGTAGTGAACTTTGTCTTCAATTATATAAATAAATAAAACAAGGCAGACATTTGAAACAAAATCACTCCATCAGTTTGTGGAAATCCCATAAAAGGGAAGGAGGAGAGACAAACATTTATAGGAAGGGAAGTTTTCTCCCCATGTAATGGCCACAATAAATTTGTGGGGTGAGGAAAAAATAAATGTGAGGAGAAGGAATGCTCACCTGATGTTGAAGGAAAGCCTGTTCATGCTTAATACATTGGAGAAATTGTTCAAGAGCTGCTCATCCATGTTAGAAATTATTACCCCTGTAATCCTGCCAAGGACAGTGGGACCTATTGTAGTTGACTGAATAAGTACTGGTTGTTCAAGTTAAAGTGTCTCAGGGGCAGCTGTAATTTTTTTAACACATCCAAAACCTTTTGTTTTTTTGTTTTTTTTTTTTAAAGAAACAGGCCAGAATCTTGGACAACATAAAGTGGTACAGCTAATTAAAGAAAATGGCTCCATTCCAGGTTTTCTGAGCTGTGTCTCTTGTCTGCAATGCATCACTTTGCCAATTTGCACGAGTTGGTCACTTTTAGCTTTGCCTGAGATCTTGTGTGCTTCTGTTTGTCAGTTGTAACAATCATGGCACAGATTTGTTTAATTTTGATTAAGACTGGATTAAAAAAGTGCTAGTCTAAACTTACATGAAAAGCTGAAATGCGTAAGAGGATCACCAAGGGCAGGACAGAGACCTTAGTCTGTGCAGGATTTATTGTGATTAGACGAGCTTTATGCCAATCACCATCGTTATCAGGAATTGTATTGCGGGTCAGCAACCAACTCAGAAAGGAGATTGACCATATGGACATAAACCTAATGGATTTGTATTTTAATAAACAGGAGATGCTGATGTAAAATAAAAGAGACACGATAAAATATCTGATGCCAGCTCACTGGTTTGTAGGACTCAGGAAAAAAAAAAAGAAGAGTCATAAAAAAATCCATGTTGGGGTGCAGAGGAGGGTAAGGAGATTCTCGCTGAAAGGGGCACCAAGCCAAAACCCAGAATATCAGGTCCATATCAGCACATTCACACAGGCTAGGAGGGTGGGCTGTGCCCAGCAATGATGGGTCTCAGGACTGTGGACAGAGTGTGAGAGACTGCTTTTGCCTGCTCCCTACAAGGAGGCTGTCTCCGACCATCTGATCCTGGTCAGTCCTGGTCCTGAAAGCCATCAGATTGAGCAAACAGCACCAGAGTCTGCTACTCACCTCTGCACTCTGGGTTCCAGCACTTAACCCTATATTACTAATTATCTGCATTGTAACAGCAATGGCAGTGTTAATGATCTCTGTTCCCAACTGCTTTCGCCCTTGCCAAAAAGTCTCTTTGTCTCACTATCCAGCTGGGGTTTGTGCTCACATTGTAAACCAAGTCAAGAAAAAGATACATTTTCAAAAAAATGCCTTTGAATTTGGTTAATCATTGTTTCCACAGAGCAGAGGGTTAAATCAGTTCAGATATGAAGGCAGTAACCCATATGGGGGAGGGAGTGAGTGATGCAAGAGGACTGAAAGATCTCTTTATCACAAAAGAAAGTTTAGTCTGGATCCTGAATTAAGATTTCATGGCCTGGACTTGTTTGCAGCAATTTGTGTACCTCTTGGTGTCTGCTGTAGAGCAGATACAGAACACAGTCTGGAAACTCAGAGAAAGGTGGGGGATGTGTTGAGGCATGTTGAACAATCAGAGGAATTAGAATAGAGGGAGGGGGGGAATGAATTACTTGAGAGTTTCCCAGTAGAAAAGACCGCATAGGTTAGGTATTAGAAAAAGATTCTTCACCTGGAGAGTGGCTGAGCACAGCAACAGGTTCCTTAGGGAACTGGTCACAACACCAAGCCTGACAGAGTTCAATGAGTGTTTGGACAGCACTCTCAGGCACACAGTGTGACTCCTGGGGTGTCCTGTGCAGGGCCCGGAGTTGGCGTTTGATGATCTTTGTGGGCCCTCTCCAACTCAGCTTTTTCTGTGATTGTGGGATTCAGTTTATACTCATCCACCTTTTAGATAAACTCCTTTACCTCAAGCCATGGGACTTGCAGGCAAACACTGATAACCTTCCACCCGGTGTCCCAGCTACCAGGGTAAAGCCGAGTGCCAGCCTTGGCTCCTGCGACTGAGCCAGAACCAAACAAGTACCTGTCACCTGCAGCTACTCCAGACCAGGGGGAGTAAGGATAGGTCTGTCACAGATGTGAGAGGGATGCAAGGAGCTAATACAGTCAAGAGAGAGATTTCTTTCTCCTTCATTTTCTGAAGGTTAGAGGTGGAAATGTTTTGCACTTTGCATTGTGCCCTTTTGTTGTCCCTTCCTTAACTTATTTATTTTCTTTCCCTTTTCTTTAAGTCTTGTCTCTAAAGACTGCAGCAGAAAGAAAGGGGTGCTTCTGCTCTCCTAATCAGCAATTCCTTTGCTGTAATAGAAAAGTGTTAATACACAAAAGATCAATTCCATACAGAAACTGGGGAGACACAGTTTAGTCCCCATACTTTTCCAATCAAATAAATGTGAGTGCATCCACTTATCTAGTCAGCCAAACACAGAAAGTTTCCAGAACCTATATAACTGGTAGTAATGACAAAAAGGTTTCACATTATCTACCTCATCCACATTTCCTCAGAGATCAATATAGCTGAGCACATCTTCTGCATACCTCCATAAGGAGACAAATATAAAACTTAGTTGCATCAAATGTGTTTAGAAACCAGTTTTTAAATTGAAAATAAGGGGGGGAAATCTAAAAGAATATCAATACAATGTTAGAATTACATTATTTGAAACAAGGATGAATGGGATAACACAAAGTCAAAAGGATTTACTCAGCAACTTTCCAGCGGTGATAAATGATCTTTGTTAAAACATGGTTGGTACAATGCATTTTACTAACATGTAAAGTGTTTCAATTTGGTCATTTGAAAATGTCACAATGATGAAATTCCTCAAATGGCTTTGCAGTGAGGGGAGGGGATATTAAAACCTTATATGTGTTTTATTTGGCTAATTTCAGGCAAGTTCTAGCCTCTTGAAGAACCACAGTTATTTGGCAAATTTGGGTTTCACTGGTTTGCAGTAAGCACCGTGAAATTTCTGCCAGTATCCTGCAAAGTGGTTTGGTGGAGGTTTAGGACTGGAACTTCTACAACTTCTGTTTAGAAGCCCTTTTTGACCTCAGGCAAAATACTTTGTGGGGGAGGAACAGACCTCAGAACTACAAAGAGGCTTGGAGGCCTCAGGTGCCAATCACCCCTCTGGAAATGTCTCTCTTGTTTCCTGAGTCTTAGTTCTCCCCTCTGCACGCGGGGATAGCAGCCCATCCCTTGCTTGTACAAGGGTTCTGCTAGCTAATTAATACCTGTGATTCATTATAGTAGCACTGCAGATGTTTTTTTTTATTTTCTGTGTGGTCCTATGCTTTCATACCCATGAAAATGATCCTTGTTTCTCTCTTCTGTCCCATGTTCAATATGATTTTTGAGCCTGTGTTCATTGACTGGTTTCAAAGCCATCGTAATAACCTTGATTTGTGTTACAGAGCATCAGGCCCATGTGAGGCAGTGGGTCCAAGTGGATGCCCTGTCTGCACAAGCTGGGTTCATCTACTACACCCTCCCTCACACACAGTTCTGTTCTGCTTTGGCCAAGCAGATGCTAAAGTATGTAGGACAGCCAAAAAAGCCTGGCCCGCAGTCACCAAAACTATGCCATGACCTGCGCTGGTTTTCTCATGATTAAGCATGTGAATTTTCCCCATTGAAAAACCTTCACTCATTCTTCACAACTTTCCAAAACAGAGTGAAAACATCCAAGAGTCCGCACTGTTCAATGCAAAGCAAGCAACAGGCCCCACCCCATCACTTCTCTGTAGGAATCCTGGATGGCTCACAGGTGTCTGGGAGAGGTCATTTGGATATTAGTGGATATCAGGCTGGCAACACCTTGATCCTATGACTGCTGTAACCAAACCTGCATTCAAAGCCAGGGCAGCACCCAAGTCAGTCTGCGGGATCCTGCCTCTGTACTCCACAGGCTACTGGCGAACCTTCACACTTCTTTCACGTCCTAGTGCTAATTTTGTTCATGGACTTGGACTTAGGCTTCCAGTTTTGAAGCTGCATTGTGAAGAGGGATGCCTAAACGTACCTCGTGGTTGGATTAGGAATAGTAATTTTTAACTTAAATCTGTATTTTTAATCCATTGTTTTAGCAGCCAGCCTTTAAATCCCCACACCTTGATGTCACCCCTATGCCCCTGACAATGCACACAACACTGCAGTGCAAGCACAGTGTATGTTCTAGTGATAATGGTTATCAGCCTTGTTTCTGGAAAAGGAGAGGGAGGTACCTTTTCAATAGAGCCCCACAGCAGGAACAAACAGCACTAAAGCCATGCAGCAGTAGGCTCTCAACCCATGTTTCATTAAAACTTATTCGTATGGCAAATTCCCATTAGAGTAAAATAAAGTCTGGAGTTTCTCCTGGGTGCTCGAGGGAAAATTCATGAGCTCCGGTTGTCCATCAACTGCCCTGACCTCTCTGCCATATGTAAGTGAAAAGGAAATCGTAGCAGGTCTGTTTCCTATCTTGAACTTGCAACTAGTAAAGGCAGATGTAAAATGAACGCGGGACTTCTCTATAGCCTCTGAAATAAATAAATTACTTGAAATAACAGCTACAGCAAAATGGATCATTCAGAACACAATGTGTCATTTTTCATGCTACAAAATGCATGTCCCCTTTATATTTATGGATGCCCTACTGCTTATGATAATGGAGTAATATGGCAGAAGAGTAAAAGATTGTCCATTAACACAAGAAAGTGATTTTTTTAGCTTGCTGCCCTTGTCTTCGTGTCATGGTATGAAAATAACCAATAACATGATTTTTATTTATCAATGTAAATGCATGGCTGTTAAACATATTTCAGAAAGAAAGATTAGATTTATTTCCCATGTCTTAGGAAGTTAGTTTCACTAAAGCCAAAGTAAGTTTTTGGACCCACTTCTACCCCTCTCAGTTTTATTTTTATCTTTACAGGTTAAATGTGTGTTACTCCAGGAGTAATCCCATTCTAGACCATAAACAACAGAGCAGAAACTGATTCTTTATCTTATTTGTACAACATCCAGCACTATTGTAATAAAAATATTTAGTAACAGTAGCACAAATTCTCAGGAACACTCATGCAGTACAGAAATTTTCCATGAAGAGATAAACATTAAATGTGAAACCTTTTAATCAACTTTGACTTGTGAAAAAAAAATCCTTCATGAAAGGTGAACATTGATTACATTCCCATTTACAGAAAAATGTTTGAAACATTTTAGAACTGATAGCTATCACTGTTCTCCCATGGCTTTTCATTTCACAGTTTGTGAATTCATAAAGAGAAGTGAAAAAGTAAAGAAAAACTTGAAATATAATTTCAAATTCTCTTAATTGAATTGTATCACCTGACCAACATTTTTTGAGGGATTGGGGATGTCAGCTCAAGAAATCACTCCTAATTTTTAAATGTTTCCTCACAGACCAGGAGGTAGATAGAGTTAAGAATTCTTTAATAAACAGGGAAGTGATTGTTGCCTAAGGTGTATATATGCAGTGTGAAGAGCTGCAGCAAAATGTGGCCTCAGTTGATGTGAGCATACAATATATTGATTTTTACGAAGAAATCTTTTGATTCTATTCTTTCTTTTAGGGAAATGCACTGTTAAGCTTAGTTAAAAGCAAGAGAGGCAAACCAAATCCTGAGTTGTCTTTAATGCAGCTTTCTGAAGATGGCTGTATAAAACCAGAAAGCAAAAAGCCATTTTAAAGTGATTTGTAAGAAGGGTATATACCGCTACAGAGAAATCTTAGTTTGGGTCATTTGGATTTCTCTCTTTTCCCTGGAAGCAGCTAGTCAAAACTGTCTGTATGCAACAGAAAGATAAAAATTTCAATTAGGTTGAGTGCTGTCATAAGCAGACTACATGAGAAGGTTTGAGATAATATGCATTACATATTGATGTCTATCAGCCCTGAGAACATAGCCATGTTTTATTCCATGCCCCTTTTGTAGGTTTGGCAGCAGTGGCACCCAATAAAGGCCTAATCATATTAATTTATGCCCCTATCAATTATGCATTCAGATTCCCCTGATAGCTTGTCAGTTTTTATTCACTATTTTCTGAAAAATACGCCTATTACAGTTACTGAGCAAATAGGAGGACTGTCAGAAACTGAGATTTAAAGAATATTACTTAAAAGGGGTGGGTTTCTTTAATTTATAAATCTTGTACTATCTGTCATGCATTTGTTAGTTTTAAAGGAGGTGACAGTGCAGGGACAGATGTCACGTTAAGGACTTTCTGAAGACAGGGAGAAAAGTCTCCTTAAGAAAGCTCTGTGATTTATGCAACTTTTCTTGGAAGAAAAGTGTTCTGTGGTCTGTAGACGTAGTAAAAATGTATCATCTCTGCTAGTTTAACATGAACTTGATTTTGTGTCTCTCAGCTGATGTGTATCTAAAGAACTTATCAGTTTACAAGGTGAAAATGCTTTTGTTTTCTTGTATGGGCAACAGTTTTATATCCAGCAGTGTGGCAGTGTCTCAAACTGTGTTCTAGATCCAGCTCCATCTTTAGGGTTATCACAAGTGGCAAATAGGACACAAAAATAGACGTAGCGAGTAAAGAACCCAAACTGCCCAATTCAGTGACATCCACCAAGGAGCTGTGGAGCACTCTGTGCTAGCGACTTAAAAATGGCCTTAGTGTCACCGTGGGATGCGAGACAAGTCCAGCCTGTGAGATCATTCTCTTTAGGAGTAGAAGAAGTGCTCTTTGGAAGAAAATCTCCCAGATTTCTCCACTTACCACCCTTTGGTTCACATTGCTGGGCAGTCTCAGAGGTGACAGTCAGGGCTCCTTTCTGTGGAACTAACCCAGGCAATAAAAGCTGCAGGACAGGGCAGCATTTTTCAACCGGAAGTGGGCATTCAGAGCAGGATGATGGTAGAACTGGTCTGGAGACAGATCTGGCTGCTAGTCCTTTCTTGGCAAACCAGTAAAAAGGACTGAGGTTTATCCCCAAAAGTTGGAGATCCTGTTCAAATCATAGGCCCTCAACCTGTTTTCTCAGGTTTACTACAAATATATTTAATGAAAATAATAGATCTTGGCACTGTCACAATCCTCATTTCTTAATACTTGAAATCCAACTGCTGCAATTTCACCTGCTCCCTGTCACTGACCAAGAGAAGTCCCTCTTTTTAATCCCTCTGACTGCATCTCCCTCACTTCAACACCTCCAACTTCTCCTCCTCTTCCTCATTTACTTCCAACCTCTCCCTCCTACTTCT
>WEIT01026091.1:0-18117 GCA_013389985.1 Dryoscopus gambensis | reverse complement strand
TGTTTCTTCGCAACCCATATAATGATTCCCTGTATATCCTATTACCTCTGGCAACCATATATAATTTTTTTGGAGTTCTTGCATAAAAGTATGTAAGATCTTTTAGAAGTCTTGCTTCATCAAATTCTGCTGAAGACCAAATATTTTATTTTTGTGTTGCCTAAATTTTAAAAAACAACAGAGCTACTGACTTACTTGCAATCCTCTGATATATTGCAAAAAAAGCATGATGTAATGAAAATCTTCAAAGTGAGTCTTTGTTCTACACAGCACAAGTTTTAGAAATGAAAGGGAGTATATTAATAAGTTTGCATATAAAATTGCAAAGACACCGAAGATGCAACACAGCTAATCTTGTTTATTCAATTAATAGAAATCTGAATATGAAACATATTCTAAGACTTAGAAAATGAACATTTTATGGTCTTTGAATTGGGCATCTGGAGAAATTATACTGTATAATGAGACACTTTGGGTAATTTTCTGATTCTTGGTCTTACACCATACAACTATTTGCTTAATAATCATACATAGATACAATGCAATCATATTGCTTATCTTTTCCTAGAGATGAAGTAATTCAGCTGCATTTCTCAGACTTCCAATTATGCCACTGTTATTGAACTTTAGATATGAGAGCTGATGGCTGGAAAAAGTACCTCTGCAACAGCAGTAGAAGAAACAGTAGGAAATATTAAATTACTTACATTTTTCAATCCTGCAGTGCCTACTAAGCTTCTTATTTTTAATTAAAAAAGATAAATCTGCATCATTATATTCCACTTTTGTCTTTTCAAGCAAAACAAATAAAATAGTTGCAGCTGCTATTTATATAATTAATTAAAGGCTGAAAATAACTAGCAGTCTCAAAGAATGAAATAAGTTACTAGGCAGCAGGGAGAATGATAGGAGTCTGGAAAAAGGTCTGATGTTTGTATTAGAAAGAAGATTTCATGGGTGTAAAAGGGAACTAAAGTGAAAAGTGATCCCCATAAGTAGCAACTTCGGTGAATTCAGGAGAGTTTAGGAAATAGAACTGCTGAATAAGTAAAAGCAATTTGTTACAGTTCACTTTATCGATTCATCCTGAAGTGTTTTCTTGCTGCTGATAATTTGGTTTGAGGTAATTCCTCCTAACTCCCTATCAGAAGAGGCAGTTTGAGGTTCTAGGAACTCCCTTTCTCTGCTGATGCAGATGCCTTGACTCACCACCAAGAGCACAGCAGCTGCCAGCTCTTTCTTGTCATCCTGCCAAATGTGTATTCCTGGGTGAGGAGGAAAAGGGAACACTGTTCCTAGAATTCCCATTTTTTTTCCCTTTTCTGCAGTGGAAAAATGTCATGAAATCTTGATGGATCTGAAAGAAGAGGTTTGATCTTCATTCACAGGTGAGAAATGAGCTGAGAAGCTGCAAACAGTGTAGCATCTGCCAAAGTAGCTGGGCAAATTTACCTGGCCCAGAACATTTCAGAGCTCTCCCCTGGGAGCTGTCTAAGATGTACAAGGAGATGGTTATGTTATGCTGTGTGTTACATTATGTATGGGACTAAGAAAGCAAAACTTCCTTTAGAAATGCAATAATAGGATGATTCTAGGACATATTGCAGAGAGAAACAGGCGTGCACCCAGTGGAAAGAGAAAGAGAGGTGTTTTATTGCAATGGTTGATTTAATTTTCTAGTAAATTGAGATTAGCAAAAAAAACCCCCAAACCAATGAGAAAAAAAAAACCCCAAAACTAAAATAAAAACAACCACCAGACTACAAGGGAGCANCTGTCACATCAGTCACCGATGTGAAAGGGACAGGTTTGCTTGAAAGATTGATGCCATGTTCCCATTCCACCTGAGTTCCTATCGCACACAGCAGCTGTGCTCCTTCACTCAGGAGACTTCCCTGAATTGGTCTTTCCCCTGAAAAAAGCTGCCAGAGTCAATCTTGTCAAGGAAATTACATACATATTTTTTAATATAATTTAGAAGCAAGTTTGTCCTGTGTAATAGACACATCCTATTTCCTTCAAACACTTAGCTGGGTTACTTTAACGAATAGATGAAATAAAAGAATTAAAACCAATCTGAATTTTTCAAGTCTAAATGCTGGAGTTGTGTTTGTCCTGATCAATTTCTTGAGTTAAAATTACTGTGAAGTACTCATTTTCTGCTGCACATCTCTTTGTTGCTGTCAAGGCAAATTTAAATGTTTTGTACTTATTATAAAATGCTGATCTTCTCTTTCAATATAGATCCATTAACCCCCCATGTTTAATGATTTAACAATAGAGAGGTAATCTATTGCTTTCAGTGCTGAGCCAGTAATTTTTGATAAGTGTTGAAGGTTTTGCTAAATGACCACTGAGTCTATGAGTTGTTCACATCTGCATTTGCTGTGCAATTTCACAGTACATTAGCTGCATTCCTCAGGTGTGCCATGCACCCATCCACACACTACATGTTCAATCTGCATTGGCACTGAAGGCTAAACTCGAGACTTGTGGAATTTATCACCATGTATGGAATCAATGCATTTCAGGAAAAGGGTTTAACATTTCATTTTTGATCATAGGATTCAATACCAAAAGGAAAAGTAGATCTCGAGGAAGCTCATGTGACTCTGTATTGCCTGTTGTCTGAGCAGAGTGGACAGGCAGAAGTGTCAAAAATCCCTTGTTTTAAATCAGATGTTTAGGGCTTATCCTGTCTATGGCAGCACTGGACAGCAATAACCTGTGTCCCATGGTGTTACGTGCAATAAAGGTATTTTATAGATTTTTCTTGGCAGTGCTTTGTTCAGGTCAGTCCATTGCACCAGTACCCTGGGTTAAACATGCCATGGCAATAGAAAATAGCTCTGGTGGTGTTGAAATACTACAAATTTTAATTACCAGGGAAAGTCCAATAACAATTTTTCTTGCATTGGTGAAATCTGGTTGGTGGAGTTTTCTGGTGTGAACCAGTGATGGAGAGAAGTTTTGCATTAGCAGTGCATTTGCATCTTGGAAGAGATTGAAATTCCAGCCCTGCTTTATTACACTCATATTTATAACACCTATGATGTGGTTTCTATTTGTGTTGTTATATATGTGTGGTTCTCAGTATGATGCAAACTATTTTCTTGACCCTGAAACTACAGCTTGTAAACAAGCCAGATATTTTAATAGCTCTTACTATTAAATGCATAACGAAGCTACCCCATTATGCAATTTAAAACTAATTTCATATGTCTTTTAAAAATTACATAGTAATGTTTCATTATATATGGCACAGGAATTTCTTTATTCTAATTTATTTCTGATAGCTGCTTCATCCCCAATACTTTTCTCATAATAAGTGGCACAATCATATTAGAAATTTACTTCCTGTAGCTGGAGTGAAGAATTGTTAGACTTTACTATGCAGTTAGGCCATTTTTTTTAAAATTATTAAAATTATCTAGATGTGCTCACTATTTTCTGGCTTGGCAATTATTAACCTTTGTGCAGATATACTGATGGTCCATAACAATAATTTTTTGCTTTCAAAAAATAGATCTGTACAGCTGAACAGTAGTTTTGATGGATTTCTTTCCCTCGTGTGAAAACAAAGCCAAAGCAAGCCCGGGATGATGGATTAGGTTATAGTCTCCTTATCTGCAAAGGAAGGATTTTCTAAATCCCTCACAGAGTACTATTTTATGAGATCTGCTGTCCCAAGCCCAGCACTGGACTTTGGGGATCCAGTACCAGAGTTATTGGATTTGGAGTTCTGTGGCTGCACATCACTGCGGGCCAAGCCCTGCACAGCCCGGGGAGCCCTGTAGAGGGTCCCAGAGTCAGACACACGAGTCTTCACAGAAGTAAGGTGAATGAATCCGTTTATTTACCTTATCCCACATCCTTTTATCTAGTTACAAAGTATTCACGCGCCAAGCAAGTCCCCGTGATTGGTTACACACGGTAAATCACGCACCCAGTGTCCCTGTCCCATAGGCTGCCTCTGGGGCAGCACGCGTCCCCCCTGCACCCGTGCTCGTGGCTTGCATGGATAGCTCAGCTCCT
The DNA here is from genome assembly GCA_013389985.1 of Dryoscopus gambensis. NCBI lineage: Eukaryota > Metazoa > Chordata > Aves > Passeriformes > Malaconotidae > Dryoscopus > Dryoscopus gambensis. The sequence goes on along the minus strand of WEIT01026091.1, from coordinate 14,082 downwards.
GACTTGGGGCCCCTCTCTCTACATTCTTTCTCTCCTTCAAGGCCAGCATGTTTTCACCAGGGCCCGTCGAGGCCTAAGTATGCAGGATTTTCCCAGTACTGTAGGAGCTCGCCGTGCCCCTGTTGTTTCAAGAATTTCTCCACAGAGCCCAGCTCTGCAGAGCTCCCTGCTGGGGCTGGGGCCGGGGCTGGGGGCCGGTGCCTGAGCCCCACGGCCTCCCCTGCTTGTGCAGCAGCAGGACTTGGAGCTGCTTGGAAAACTGGCACTGCTGGCTGGGGAAGAGGGATGGAACTCCAGGAGAAGGATAATCCCAAGTGTCCCTGCCACATTCCCAACAGCATCCCAGGGAAGCAGAGGAGCAGCTTTGGGGTTGCTCTGATGAGGACACGTGCAGAAGGTGAGGCAGACATGGATGCCCTTGCTGGGACATTGAGCAGATATGGACACAGGAGTCCAGAAAAAAGCTGGAGAAGCTTCTTTCACTGTCCCCCTGCTGTGGGCACGAGGCTGGGCAAGTTTGTGACTGAGGCAGCTAAAATGCATTTTGCTGAACTGTAATGTGTCAGGAGGGTATTGTTACACCACCTCACTGCGAGATTCATCTTTGCCCCGAGGTCAGCCAGCTTCCCAAAACCCTGCTCATTTTCAGACAGAACTTTCTGGAGTTCGTGGCCGTAACAAGTGCGAGGCCCACATTAAATTTGCCAACTTCCCTTTCCTTCTGCTCTCTCTTCTTGTGACCAAAACATCGCTATATCCTGGCATCATTATCTCCCACAAACTGGGTTTTATTTCACGGTTTCTACTTGGTCTGATTTTGGCTGAATATCACAGTTCAGTCCACTGCATTTTTTGAGTAGTCTGATAACTGCTTTCCAAGGGTTTATTTTCCTTCCAAAGAGAAAAACTGTTCATTTGATCATGACACTCAAACTGGTGAAAGTTTCTGGATTCACCACTGTTTGTACCAGCTGAAGCTATGACTCAGTACTTGTACTTTTAAATGCTATTTAGAAATACAGCTTATTTATAGCATTGACACAATGTCCAGAAAGGATAATTATCAAAAAGTAGTCTTCTTTTATCCTTCAGGTATATTACTGATATGAACTGAGTGGAAAATATGATAATTTTAAATCATATTTTACACAGAGAGTTATCTGATCGCCACCAAAAGGCTTTGCAGCAGTTTTTAATTTAGCCTTATGTATTTTTAACATGGCAGCTGGAGCACAACATGCACATGGCACATTAATAGAGGAGACTACTAGTCAGTTCTGTCTGTTCTTGCAAAGAAAAAAGCAAGAAATAAGCGAAAATGTTTAAATTGCATGTTCTGGATAAAAGCAGCAGACACTGCCTGGCAAACTGGGGCAGAGTGCAGAGATTATTTCATTATTCCATCTCTGATTTGTTTTTCAGGGGCTAGGTGACTTTTTGTTTGTTTTCAATTAAACTGCTGTAGTGTACATTGAGAGATCTATCATTTATCTATCAAACAGAAAGTTGGGCTTGAAATGCAACCTCTCTGTAAACTCCACTTTCAGTTGCTCCTCACTTTGCACACAAGAAGGCCTTTTGACTTGAGATGCCCTACATTTGATCATAACATTTTGGTGCTTGTTTGTTTCTGCAAATCTGGGTCTTATTCAGCCTGTTTGAAGGTAGTGTTTAACAACAAGCATGCACTAACTGATTAAGAACAGGAAAATAAATGTTTTATTTTTTTATTCTTTTATCCTGGAAAGACAAAGAAAAGAAACAATGTAGAGAGATCATTATTTTTAGAGGAAATAAGCTCACAAGCTTTAAAATAATATGTATTCAGTTCTCCCACTCTCTCATGATACTCTCAGTGGGATTTTTCTGGTAGGCTTCTTTTTTCAAACTAAATTTTAAAATGTATGGGGTTTATAGGTGATCTGGTACATGGCATAAGATTTTTGCAGCTATTTTGATGAACAGGGTGGACATAAAATGAGCTCTCAAAACTCAACTTCATCGAAGATCATTGAACTTCAGAGAAGTGTTAACAGCAATACTAAAACCAGTATAAAACGATGGGAAAAATAACTAAAATTGCTTCTCACTGCTCTTCTCTTTTTAAAGAAAAAAAGGAATCCTATTGGAAAACGCAAACAAAAACCTTGGTCAACAAAGAATTTAAATTTGGGGAATGCGGGGTATAGTTTAATAAATATATTTCAATTCTCATCTAAATTTATCATCAATTTTCCTCTTAATTTTTAGTATATCAAATAATGTAAAGAGTGATTTGCCGAAATCTTTTATTCAAGAAGTGGTTATAGGTCTGAGAATCACAAATAATTCCTTGTCTTGTGATTTCCTCACAAATTCACTCCTTTCCTACCGTGTTGCAATTACACATTCTTCACTTGTTTGGCCTGTATTAGTCTGGTCTTGGGCAGCTGAGTCTGTTTGACTCCCTGCAGGGGACCTGCATTATATTCTTGGCTTGACACTAACAAACTGGCCAGCTTGACAAGTTTTTCTTTTTACTAGAAATAATGAACCTAAACTGTTTTTGTAAAGTGCCTTTGAAAATTCGCATATGAAAAAAAATGTTATATAGCATTAGATGTGATTTATTTTAATAGGGTTCCTTTGCAGGACTGTGGTAAATCAGGGAAAGTCTGATTAAATGGGTCTGTAGCATGACATCCTCTTTTCTTGAGCAAGCCAACCTCCCAAAATGTAAATACATTAAATGTCACTCTCATTAAATACACATCATGGAACTGCTAAGGAGGATTAAGGAAGAGCAATAATCTTCATCTTACTCTGAATAACTGCTAATGGTCAATGTGACCTGGAATCAAGTTTTTATTGAAGAAGGTAAGTAAAGAGAAAATTTTCCCTTTACGAGCTCAAGTTGCCTGCCTTAGAGTTAATGACCTCTGAATCAACACTAGACGGTTTAGCACATAAGCAATTGGGGCTGAGATGGGATTCTTTAAACACCTATTGACATTCTGAAGCTGTTTACGTTCTGACCTTTCATGACAGAATGAGTTCAGCCAGCGCACAAGAGAATGTCAGAATCTGCTGCAGAAACTGACTGCAATTATGAGACTAGAAAAGGAAACAAAGGCCTTAGGCAATATTTTTAGATTGCAGAGTGGTGGGCAGATTATGGATACAGTACTTAATAGTGAGGTGACATGCAGGTACCCTTTTGAAAGGTCATACCTGCCTGAGCTGGGCGTGGTTTGGTTTGCAGTGATGGCAGACTCTCCTACTGAAGTGGTTTCCATTTGTGATGGCAGGCACTGCCTCTGTAATATTCCTGGAATACGGAGATATGAAGAATAATATTTCTGGAGGTTGGATTGCTGTTTTGCAGACTTGATGAGGTGTTAAATAGGGTTCATAAAATTGTGATGATTTTCAGTCTGATTTCTTTACTGACTCCATGTCAAGATTTTAAACTTGATCATCAGCTGGTGACAGTTGTTTGTTAATGTAAACTCATTCAAGCTGAATCACCTTGTTTACACTTTGCAACATGTCATTTTATATAGATATTGCCATATCTTCTGATGTACTTGTAGTCCTAGTAATGGGAAGAGTTTCTTAAAAAATTGAAATGAGGGTATGTTGACAACAATTGCTCAAATATACAGATTCTGTTTGTTTTCTCTTCTCATACTGGCCCATCTGTAAGTCCTGGAGAAACTCAGTGAATGTGAACCAGAGTTTTTCATTGCCCTGTTTCAAAGAGGGTGATGCAGCCACTTTGCTTGTCAATTGTTGTTGTTAGGAAATCAGAAAATCAAGTGAATGTGCTCGAACTTCAGTGTCCCTTTTATTTGATTTGTGATCTGAGGGAAAAAAAGCCTTATAACAACTGTAAGAAATGTATCAGATGAATGTCGCATCCTTCACAATTTTTCAAGTGCTTTTGATCTTGGTGGTGGTTTAGCAACGTGATAGAAAATGATGGGGCTCTGACAGCAATTATGTAGGAATTTTTGTATCAGGCATTGAGAAATGCATCCTCTTTGATTTACCTGATACTTGTACAGTGGATTTGATTAAAGGCTAAATTGTTTCTCTGCCAAGTCTGAGTATTCTAGGACAGCTGGGGTTACTCCTGACTGCGAGCTGCCCTGAAGGACCAGTCCATCATATATGCAGCTGCAGTGCCACAGAAGTTCAGTTAAGCAGAATTTTTCACTGTTAAAACTTGGACATGCAGAAGGGATCTTGCAAGAACAAGATTCAAACACCAAAAATGATCCCTCGTTTCCTTAACTTGCATCAAGTATATTTTGCACAGTATCCCTCAAAGATGTGAAAGGCAGCCCAGGGCACAGCTTCTTCAGTTTCCAGACAGAATTGTCAACTTCAGCAGTCATTCCACTCTCGTGACTGCAAACTTCTTCAAACAGGCTGTAGGCATATGCATGCTCTTATACTCTTTGAATTTTTTAACAACATTGATTTAATATAATCAGCTAAAACAAATCCACAGTGCTACACTAGTGATATGAATAATACCTCATTTTCAAAAATAGAATATGTTCAGAATAGCTGAAATATTTCATGTTTCTGATGGGCTTTGAATGTTGTTATATTTATAGAACTAATCCCTGAAAAAGTTAGGCTTCTGAATTTTTTTCATTTTTTTTCTCTTAATAATTTCTGTTTCAGATTAATAAGAGGTCTCTGCAGGCAAGGTACTTCTGGAGGATTATTTCACTGCTCAGGTGGCTGTATGCACTTGACCTTCAGTCCCGTGTGACACATACCTGAAGAAAAGACTTAATCCTCTGAAAATGCACTATTTGTTGTGCCTAATGCTTTGAATATCACCTGCCTTCCTGATTTTCACATCTTAAGAACAGCATTTAATTCTTATTTTGCAGAAGGACAATGTAGTCACAATGCCTACTGGAATGATTGTTTGATTCAGCAAATAGTGAGGATAGTCCTTTTATGGCAAACAGAATGGAGGCAGGATAAGGCAAGGAACAAAGTTTTCAAGGTCAGAAGGAGAATCTCCTCCTCTGCTGCTTTACGGTGCCAGAGGAACCGAAAGCACCTGGGGGCAGCTCTCTTCCCTGCCCCACTAATTTTGTGCAGATCAATCTGCCTCCCTGGGAAAGAGCTTTGAGTGCACGTTCAGCCACAATGGGAAATCATGGAGCAATGTTTGGGTTGGGAGGCAAATGGCAGTGGAGATTTTCTAACTAGAAAGTTTGCATAGGAGATTTTTATTCACAAAGTCATTTTGTCTGCCTCTGTGTGACCCAAGTGCTGTATCAAGCCAGCTCAGGGGAGAGTTGATGTCACAGTTAAAGCTAAATTTCAGAGCCTGGAACACTCAGGCAGGGAATAATATTTGCTGAGGGACACTGGTGCTTTGATTACACGTCACAGGAGGGTTATGCACTCTGGCAGCCTGGAGGGTTGTGCCACACATCTTCTCCAAAAGGGATCTATGTGCAAAGACTCTGTAAAGGGAAGGATGGCTCCCCAGCTGCCTATGGACATTAGTTGATAGTTTTAGCATTCCTCCCTATCCTGAGAGCAGCAGTGCAGAACCACCTACCCAATCCTCTAGCGCAGAAGAATCTCTTACTCTTTGGAGGAAAACAAGTGTAAAACCAAGTGAGCAGTGAGTCAAGATGAAAATTCTCTGCTACTGCTTAATATCAAAGTGTGCAGGGTTTTTTCCCCTGCGGGTTCCTCCTAAGAAGAGTGTCTCATGCAGAACAAGATTTTTTTTTTTAATCAAATACTGAATTACTGCAGTGAGCATCTAACTTTTACCACTCGTTAATGTCTAGAACAAGCACCAAAGAACCTTTTGGGATGTTCATCATGCCTGTGTTGCTGTCATCCACCTGCTGGTATTGTAACCAACAGGCTCCCTAGGTCCCATTAGCCTCTATGAGACCGAACCAATTGCACTGAAGTATGACAATGCCAGATGATAATAGGGTGGCCAAAGTTAGTGTGTTTTTAAGTTTGAAAGGATAGGTTTTCCCATGTACCAGATGGCTGCAGTGAACCACTTTGAAGCAAAGTGAAAAAAGTTTTTTTTGTTGGTTTGTCTTTGGGATGGGGTGTTTAGAAGCACAACTGTCTTTGAAGCCAGCTGCAAGGAGTTACAAGTCAAAATGCTGCTGAAGATGTAGGCTGTACATCTTTGCACTTAAATTATTTGTCTCACTGTGGTCCAGGGTTCTTTTGTTGGTGGCAGTGATTTCTCACCTCAGCCCACTGGTTAAACATCCTCGCTCACATGTCAAACAGCAGCATACTAACTAAGAGTCAAAATAAAATCTGTGAAGGGTTATAAAAGAGATGTTTAAGCTGGAATTCTAACTTTATAAAAGATTGCCTGGATATCCAGAACTTCACAGATAACTGAGTTCAGATTCCTACCCTTTGGTGCAGGGGAATCCTACAAGATGATGAGTTTGGTGCTAGTTGCTCTAAATCTTCCCAGATTTTATCTAGCATTATTTTCTGTCTTTACAACTGAAAAATATTGTATGCAATACATGATTTTACAAAATAAAATTTAAAAAAATCTAAAATAAAAATATCAGAGAGGTGCAGTGTTGCAGCATTCTTGCCCCTATTACTGCTACTTTATTAATGCATTTGTAAGGAAAAAGATTAAATATTTATAAGGTTTATTTTGACTTGGTGTGCTGTTATTAATCACATTGTCATGTGATAAGGTTGGAGCAGAAAATACATGTATCTATATACATGCTGCTCTCTGAAATTCTAATTTTCTCTACCCAATACCTTAATAAATATAATGCATTGCATGTGAAAAACTGAAGTAGGAAAATATGGTGATTGAAAAAATAAAAAAGCAGCAGTTTCATCACCAAAGTGTGGGGATGAGGCTGGGACACTTCCATTGCTATGGAGGTTGTTACTCACATTTATACCTTCTTGTCATCACCTCTGTGTTTTTACAATAGAAGTGATGTTACATATGATACCCCTTATTTTTTCTCTTTGCTATGCCCTACCAGTTCTAGCCAACTCTCAAGGTAACATTCCTGTAGTAATTGACTGTTTGTACTGAGATGCTGGAGGCCTTTGGCTTCATCCTGTGCCTTCTGTTTCCAGGGTCTCTGGTACCGTCTTGTGCTTACACTCTGGGGATCCCTGCTTTGGAGTGTGGGGAGCCTGTCATCAGTCTTGCTGCAATGCTGTGGCTCTGTGCAAAGACTCAGTGTGCTGCTTTAGGTGAGATGCTAGACTCAGGCTCAGCGGGTATAAACCAGTGCAGCTGCACTGACTCTGTCAGGACTCCACTAACTTGAACCATGTGCTCTCTCTTCAGAGATTACTCTCTCCAAGCAGTTGTGGAATTTGGTTAATTTTTTCTCTAAAAAGTGGAACAGTTTTGCACACTACTACTCACAAATTTAGCACTCTTAGAGTGAGCAACCTCAGTTCATTCATAATGAATGTCAATACAGAATTGATATTGATTATCTCCTATTTCTTCTGGGTTCCTTACTTCACACCAAATGTGAGATTCAGTGTTGTATCTTGCCAATGCCTTCATCAAACCTCTATGGTAATTTTTAATTTTCTAAAAGTTATTTAAAATTCTGTTTTTGTGGGTGTGTATACTGGTGATTTTTAGAGGACTTCTTTGGACAAATAGTTGATGCCAGATTGTTTTATGCTACAGAGTACTCAGAAAAAATTTCTGTTCTTACTCAAAATAAAAAAAATGTGGAGGATACTACTGATAATCTCTTATCATTATGACTTTGGAATTGTCAGTTTATGTCTTACTTTGATTAGAGACATTAAATTGTACTAGAAATTCGATTCTGTAGTTAGAGGAGGTCAAAATGTTGACTTTTCTACATGGTCTAAAATCTGCACATTAATTCTTAAATCACCCTGTAAATTACTAGGCCAGACAAAGAAGCAAAGTTAAGGTTGGATTTATTAGAACAAGGGGCTCCTTAAACACATCTCCTTCAACCAATATTTTTTTAACATTCTTTCAAACTTTTTTGTACATCTCTAGGGATCAAATCACTTTGTCATCCTATCTTCCACCTAATTCTTTTGCTTGATTTGAGTGCCAGCTTGCCTAATATATTGGGCTGTTGTCGTGATATCCCCTGGCTGAAGCAAGGCAAGATAGAGCTTTTTGCATATTGAGTTAGAAGAAGTTAACCTCAATTAGCTTAACAAGCATTTGTGCCTGAGAATCAGCTCTGGTGCAGCTGTCCCTGTGGCTGGTTGGGGGCTGCTAAATCAGAGCTGTCCCCAGCTCTGCACGGTGCCTCAGGGCTCCTGCCAGTGAAATGCAGACAGTGGCAGGCCAGTGTACCCAATAAAGTAATCCCTTCCCGTGTGCATTTGAACAGGAAATTATGCCCATCATTCATTTGGAAAGCAAGGCAAGCTTTAAAGTGTGCTTTTCATCCCAGCTGCGATGTGGTTTAAAAACTAATCTACCTCAAACTAATGCTGCTCTGTAAGTAGAGTCTTTTGAGATTTTCTCCTCAGTTTTTAACCTTCCCCCTTTAATATGCTTGTCAGAGATTCAGATTTATTGCAGTTACACAGGCCCTGCCCCAGTGTTTGTCCCAAGTCTACAGGGTAACCCTGAGCGGGTCACCTGTGCTCCAGCAACCTGCCTGTTCCTTCTGTTAATGAGAGTACCAAAGCTGACACTGCTGCAAGATCTGCTGGAGAAAACCGAAATTTTATTTAACAATTGAATGCTACACATCTCTTCCAATCCATTTGTATTGTATCTTTCCTTCTACACTCTGCTTTTGCTTTTCTGTGTGCATGACACTGAATCTGAGAGGATGGCAAGGAGCTGTGAGCAGCTCCTGACACGCAGCCATCAGTGCTGATCTGGAGTCCTGACATGACACAAGTCAATGGACGTAAGCAACCACCTCCAAAATAGAGGATCACATACCAAAGGTGTGTTTATTATTACCCTGAGAGCTTCTTATATTGTTTATCAAGCTGACACCTTCTTATCACTTATCTCCAGGAGAGCCTGCAATTTGTATAATGCCTGACTGACAAAACTCAGGGCTAAGGATGTGCTCAAATGCTGTGTTGGCTTAATTCCCAAGTCCTCTTGTTAGTCTTGGACTCAAGTAAAGGTCCATACAGGGGGTTAACATTTATCCCTTAATCTCTTGTTTATCTGTTTGTTCTTGTATTTCATTACAGTAAATATTCCTAGTAACTCTGCCTTCTGACGAAATAATATTTGCTTTATGATTGTCTGAGAACAGCAAATGTGTTTTGTATAATCACATTTGGGAGAACATAATTTGCGTTTAAACAAGTTATTTTTTTCCCACAGCAGATGTATAATTCAGTTAACATTAATGTTAAATCTAGATATCACTTTACCTCTGCTTCTCCACACAGGTAATTACTTTCCAGTTAACTTAAATTTCTTTGTAGCTCTAGTGATGAAATTATTTTAATTCACCTGGAGTACTAAGTCTAGTTTGTAGAACTAGTGACTCGTGTGTTTGATTCTGTACATTCTAGCTTTGAACTGCTTATGAAAATGGTGTGATTCCCTATACTATAAATGCTCCAATTACAAACAGTGTCAAAATACATGGATTAAAACACAGAGAGTTAAGGAATTATGACTCAAGAATGGAATTTATGAACATTTTGCCTGTCCCTAAACAGGATGTCTGTAACTCCAAACACAAGGACTCTCACAGCAGTTTTGGGGTGTTACTCACACTCAGCTAAGAATGAGTGTAGGTGTCTGCATCTCCAGGTTGTTGAGCACCGTAACCCAGAGGTATCAGTTACAATCCAACAGTTGATCTTTATGGTATGTGCTGATTTTGACTGAGATACAGTTCATTTTCTGCATAGTAGCTGGTATGGGGCTGTGGTTTGGACTTTTGTTGAAAATAGTGTTGATAATTCAGGGCTGTTTTTGTTGTCACTGAGCAGCTCTTACCCAGAGCCAAGGCCTTTCCTGCTCCTCACCCACCCCACCAGCAAGAGGCTGGGGGTGCACACGGAGCTGGCAGGGGACACAGCCAGGACAGCTGAGCCCAGCTGAGCCAGGGGATATCCCAAACCCCAGGGCACCATGCTCAGCATATAAAGCTGGGGAGGAGGAGGGAGGAGGGGACGTTTGGAGTGATGGTGTTTGTCTTCCCAAGTCACCATCACAGGTGATGGAGCCCTGCTGTGCAGGGGATGGCTGAGCACCTGCCTGCCCTGGAAAAGTGGGGAATGAATTCCTTCTTTGTGTGTCCCACCATCTTTTACAGAGGTACAAGAGGTTTTATACCTTTGTTATTAATGCCCGAACTTTACATGAATTGGCGTGTCCTTGTACGTTGGTTTAAACAAGTTTTTCTTTCTTGCTGTAACAACTTGCTAGTCACATCTAATTCTGTTTGTTCTTTCAATATTGCTCTTCTCAAAAGTTAGTCTTTTAACTGACAAGATTTACTGGAGTGATATATTGACAAAAAGTCAGGGACTCTGCCTGAGTTATTTTTAATTTTTATTCTCAGAAGTGCTTTCAAAATGGAGAGCTTCTTTTAAAATACCAATTGATATGTAAAAGCCACAAAATATACACTTCAAGGTACAAACCCAGTTTATTCTCTGATAAATGGGCCTTTGGGGAAAATCAATTGCACTCCCAGGAGATAGAGTTTAATCATGTCTTTTGAAAGGTCAAATGAAAACAAAAGGTCATACTCAAATTTATGCCTTCTCAGAGGATGAATATTTTGTATCTAAAACTGTCTTTGACTGTACCTCTCTATATATCTGTGTGTACCTACACCCATATATATATATATATATGTGTGTATGTATACACACTACCACCCCCAACAAATGCCCTCTTCAGTGTTTTCTGTCAAAGCCATCTCATCTTCAGCTACTCAGATTTATGATTAGTGACATATTGAAGGATATATAGATGTGTTCTTGTGGGGGCACAACCGATCTGTCAGGAGCTCCTATTTTTTGCCTTAAAAGTACCTAAAATTCTCTTTGAGGAAGAGAAATAGAACGAGGAGAGAAAGAAACCTTGGGGCGGCTTTTTCATAGCAATTACAAATAATGCAAAATAAGTCTATTATCTAAGTCTAAAAGACCTAGATTCATCTAAAATTGATTCAGAGAATCCTTATTTGCAACAACCCCACACTGTATTTTGCTGGGGAATGAAATTTTGATATCTCTGTCCTTTCCCATGTAATAGAACATAAGGTTGTTCTTAATTGTTGCTCTAGGGGTAGGTTTGCAGATTTCCCTCTCAAATTTAATCTGTTCTTGCATGAAAAATGAAACCAAATGCTGAAAAATGAGGAATGTTCACATTTGGCGGTGTAAAAATCTCAAAGTGAGAGGCTTGGATTTAGCTTTTAAGGTCTCCAGCTTCATATTGCAGAGAATTCTCTTCAGTGCAGGCATGGCTAGGTGCTATTAAATGGTTTATTAGGTAAGAAGTCAAATACTAACAACAGTAGTCGCCTGTGGCCTTGAATTTATGATTTCCTTAAAATCTACAGCACTATGTAGGCTTTGATGAATGTTTAGTGTGCTCACTGCCCCTGGAAGTGAATCCATCGACAAATTTTTGCAGAATGGAAGGGAAAGTTGCCCAGCTGATGGCATTCCAGCTCATGCAGATCTTCAGTCAAACCCATTTGTTTTTCTCTAGACTGCCAATTTCTTAAATGGAAGCAGCTTCTGAGAGTTTATGAATTTCATGCCTCAGATTCTTTGTACTTTATTGATAGGACTTGCCCCTTGTTCACTGGCTTATGTTTGATAGTGGTTATCTCATCTGCTATGGACCTGTGCTAATTAAATTTATGCAAACTTTGCACTCAGTGCCAGTGGGATTGACACTGGAAGTCTAAAGAATTTCTGCATGACTTTCTTTACAGTGTTAATGCTTTTACTCATGAAGAGAGAAGGTACCATTTTGAAAATGGTGTAGGGTCTGTAAGCAAGGCGTGTCACTTGTGAATGCTGGGTTCAAAAGCTCAGCTCTTCCCTGCATCCCTGCTATTATTCATCCACACCGATTCTTAGACAGGAATGCAGAATTATTTAGATCCATTTTTTCTGGCAGCTTTCTTCTCCTCCTGTGTCATTTTGGGCTGAGATAGGCTGATGTAGGAAAGACCCCACAGAGCTGCCTGTCAAATTGCATCCCCCTGAGACCAGGGTACGATGCTGTGATACCCTGGGGATGTGAGATTCTGTCCAGTGAAACCTCTGAGCAGAATGCTAAATCTCACTTCAAATGTTTAAATATTTGTGGCTTCAGTAGTAACTCCACGAGTCCTCTTCCCAAACTTTGGAACAGGAAAGCCCTTCAGCTTTTAGCGTAATCAGCAGACCCTGTCTCTCCCTCCTGACTCTGCAAATGGAAGCAAAGCTGGTGTGGTAGCAAGCAGAGATTCTGAGGGGCATAGAAGGCTGTTCTTTTATTGCTAGATTATTTTATTTAACATAAATATTCCCTGACTAATCAGGAGATGATTAAGGCATCCCAGATCACTGAAAACTTTTGTCATCATTATCATTTGTAGAATCTAACTGGATATAATTTTACAGAGAATTTTTTTTCCTTCACAGAAAAAAAGAAGCAATAAAGAACTCATCAACTAATCCAGCTAACACTCCATATTTCACTCCTAGACTGTTCTAGGAATCACTTATCATTACATGTTTCATCCTCATGTAACCTAACCCTTGGGCAAAGAGAAATAATCTATTTCAGTTTTAAAATCCTCCTGAAAGTAAGTGAGCTTGATCCAAAGAATGGTGAAGTAATTAAAAAGGCTTCCCTTAGCCTTGATGTGGGTTTTGGATTATACCCTTTTTGGAGAAGTAAAGTATTCATCTGATGAACAGACTATATTTTTTCAATAGCATTGAACATAAGAACTGAAATAATTTAATAGTGGTTCCTAAAGATCATCAAAGGTCAAGGTATTCAGAGGTTTTTCTGGGCCAGATTTTCCCTGGACAATTTTTAACACATTTGCAAATATCCATAAGGACACTAGGCAGTGTCACTTTTTTTGTTCTCCCAGGTGGAGCTGCTTACTACCTTTGCTCTCTTGCAGCAGCAATTGGAAAATCTGATTGAAAGGCAAGGGAGGGTATTAAAAGATTGGCTGGAGGCCAAGGTGAAATAATATAGCACTTTGGGGAAATAGTGCATGTTGGACACTTTAGATGTGCATTAACCACACAGGAGGAAACAGCTACAGATGTTGAGAGGTTAATTATTGTGAGTGAAACAAAAACCAGCAAATGTGGTGTCAAATTAGCCTACCTGACTGTGTCTTATGAGCACCTGAAACACTGATATGGACTGTGGAAAGTAGTTAAGTTTAGAATCAGTCTTGATAAATAATATACTAATTATCTTAATAGTTACATTTAACCAAATGGTATTAGTTAGATACATTTTAAAATTCAGTTTTATCAATTATTATCAGCAAAAGTCACAGTTTTCTGAATAAAAATGTTAGTCTGTTAAAACAGAAGTTCCACTTCAGTACTCTGGCCAGTATGGCAACATATATCCTATTTCATGACAGAGGGACTCAGATCCAAGCCAGATCAACGAGACATGGCAGAATCAATGTAGTTAATTTCAGAGATGTGATCCTGCACCCTGTGACATAACTGGCTCTCCAGACATTTTCCCTTTGGATTCTTCACACATCTACAGTTATGCCAAGAACGACCTCACATTCCTTGGGGATGATTAGATGCGAATCCAGTCAGTGCCCTGTTTAAATCCCTATGGAAATTTCCTGGTGGAGATTCTCAGGGTGCACCTAATAAAGGATCACAGACAATTTCCAGCTGCTCATTCTTTAATTTGCACCCTAAGGAAAAACTACTACCCTGCTTCCATACACTAATGTAGAGGCCAGAGGACTTATGCAGGGAATGGGAGATCTGAATTGGTTTTTCTTGTCTGCCAGAAGGATTTAAAGCCATGGCTTCTCAGGACAGACCTACATTAAGTACAGTTTGTGTGATATTTTGAAAGAAAAATGTGTG
>WEIT01026088.1:809-11404 GCA_013389985.1 Dryoscopus gambensis | reverse complement strand
TGCAAAACCTTCAGCTTTTGCTTTAACCTTGTGCCTCCGTTATCCTCCAAAAGGATATAAGCGGCGCACAGTTGGGATACATAAAACTTTCTTATACAGTAGACAAGTACAAGATGTAAAACCCAGGGAAACTGGTCCTACAATAGCCATAACACCGTTTGACTTCAAATCAGCATCTCCTGATGATATTGTGAAAGCTAACCAAAGAAAAGCTTTTACAAGACAGTAATGAGAAAAAAAAAAAGCATCAGTGTTGATACTGCATTATATTAAAAAAATTAAATAGGACCTATTTATGATCCAGAATTGATTTTTAAAAAATTTTTTAAATTGACATATTACAGTTCTTGCTGATAGGTAGAAATTTGTATGTGAACTTTGAAAGTGTTGCACTGAATATCTTAATTTTTGCATAATTTTCACTGACAGTTTTAACATTTTTAACTTTTCTAAAGTCTTGAGCTTTACCACATAGATACTGCATGTACAAAATTCTGTAAACACCATTAGTCTTCTTGAAGTATTGCTCTAGGTGTTCAAGATACAGTTCATTGGGAAGAACAGTGAATGATTATTTTCTAAAGTAATTTACTTTTGCTATATGGTGTATAGTTTGGGGAGCAGGAACCTCAGTTTATATTGCAACTATTTTATTAAATGTTCTTAAGGTTAGATTTTCTGATGAAAGTATGCTATTAAACTGCCAGTCTTGTAATGGATGTTCCCAGTCAATGTCATTATTCCGTTTCTATCTCTATACCAATCACACTATTACAACAGAAATGCCTTTAGTTTTTAAAAGCCTCAAGGACCTCAGGTTTTGACACTTCTGGTTGTGGTAATACATGTGTAGCTTTTGATAGGACCAAATTTGTAGGGGAACAAGCAATTAAATTGTTGTTGTGCCCCTCTGCTATCAAAATGTGATATCCAGCATTTTAAACCAGCAGTTTTATAGGTATGTACATGCTGCATGTATTTCATAAGAAGTTTCCCTTGGATTCTATTGTTTATTCTCAAGTCACACAAAGAAGTACTGAAGTATCAGTTCTTTCAACTGTAGCATGAGAGTCTTTGCTCAATGGAAAAAGAAATCAGGCAAAGCCTAAGTGCTATTTGTGTCTGCTTCTTGTCTTTTCTGAAGAAAACTTCCTTTAGAAATGGAAGTGCATCCTCTTCTACTGTTTGCACCCACTGCTGTTACTTTGAATCTTTAGATGAAAGATCCAAATCAGAACATTATGGACTTATTATGGTGCCCTGTTATTCAAATTAGTAGCTGCATGTATGTTTGAACTTTTAGAACATTATGACTTCTAATATATTTCCTGTGTCATTGTTAGTTTTTAGATTTGGAGTAGCAATAATTTCAATAGAGGTACTGCTGCAACTAGAAAAATATTTGTTCATACATTTTTCATCCTAAACTTGGCAGCTAGTATGAAACAGTAGATGTGACTTTCATCTAGTTTTAATCTAATTTTTGTTGAGCGTGTTACATCAAAAAGAAGACAAAACCTTTAGGTTTATTCCTGACTTCAGGTTGCACTACAATTTTGTTTCTAAATAAAATAAAACAAAACAAAACATTTTCCAGCTTTCTCAGGTACAAATTTAATGGTCTGTATATTTTGCTTGTTTGTCTAGTTGATGCAGTTGTCATTTAGGACTAAGAGCAGTGTCATCTTTGACCTTGTGAATGAAATTAATGTTTCTTACCCTAATTAATAAAGGTTTTATATCATGACGGTGCTGCAGTGTTTATGTTCCAGTTGATATGTTAATCTAGCCATCTGTATCCTAACCTATGTGGAGTTCCTTTAAAGGATTAAATAATACAATCCATTGTACATACTATGATCTGATAAGTTCATTAGCAGGAGCATAATTGATTTCCTGAGAAGACTTTCCATAGAAGTCTGGTTGATACTGATTGTAATACTGATTGTTTTATTAATTAGTCATAATAGCAAATTCTACTGTGTCAAGAATATGAAATGCTTTTCAGAGATCTGTTTCTCTGCAGTTAGTCCAAGCATTAACTTCCCCCTGCTTAAAAATCCAAGTCTGTTTTTCCTACTGACCAAAGAGTCCTATTAGTAGAGTTTGTAATTAAAGCTCACTTTTCCCAAAACTGTGTGTATTTTTCTAGTAGAGAAATTCTAATTTTTCAACATAAAACATGAGTGCAAAGTTTGGCATTGTCATGCCTATTATATTTGTAGGTGGTTTTGCTTTCCTGTGTTTCAAGTACTCCAGACTTGATTAATGTCAGTAGAGATTTCTAATACATATGGGTCTTTTGAAATTAAATAGCTTTGCTTTCCCATCTAAATATTTTCTTATTTTCTCTGTCTAGCTTCTCTTTGGTTTTGGTCTGTTTTCTCATTCCCCTGGCTGCCCTTATTTGCATAAAACTTCTTAGCATTTGTAATAATTTTAGAGCATGAACTGGATATACTACTAAATATAAGTCCTGTGGATACCACTGGAACAACTAGTGGGGGACAGTGTGTAGTACTTGGAGCTCAGTTTTAGCATAGTTTTCATGCAGATTAAAGTTTCAACAAGTGACTGAAGCCAAAGGGCATCAGCATTGTATGTTTATCATGGCTCTTATTGTGGGATTGTTACCTTAGTAAACAACTTTAGATCTTGTTAGGTAGCTAGATTTTCATATCTAATTAGTTTTTCATTGGCATTTGACTGTGGTGTTAGTGGTTATAAAGGAGCGGTATATGCTGTTCAGTGTATAAGCAGTAGGGGAGGGATTTTTCTTCAGTTTGCAATCCTGAATCCTGGAGTGAGCCTTGAATTAAAACAGACCTGCAGGCTGAACATTGGAGAAGATACCTAAGTGGTGGATAAACCTGAATTCCAATTAATTTTCAGCAGAGATTTAATTTCATGCCTTGACAAGTTTATAGTTTTGTTTTTCTAAACAACAGGTATTGTGTCACTATATTTGATTTTTAAATTGAACAGGTATTTTAATAATTTCCTTAATTATTCCTTTAATTTTTTTACTGAGAATGAGGTTTATGGTATCAAGGACAGTTTTAATGGTGTTAGAATACTGCATGATATGGTATGTGGCATTTTTGTGTAACAACTGTGTTTGGCCTTTGCACTGAAGGGTTTGTGCCTAATGAATGTTAGAATTCTAGTAAACTAAATCTGCCTATTTTATCCTTGACACGGTGAGCTTATTTTTTGATGTATGTATATAATTTTTCCCCCATCATTTTGCAGCTACTGTATATCTTTGTCTAATATGGGTTGTGTTACTTGTTTTGGAATTCACATATTAACATTGCAAAATACTTGTCTGTCTTTGCATATAACAGAAAAAGATAATATTAAACTGCATAGACATACTACTACTGTATACTCCTAAGGCATTTAGTACATCAGATTTATTTTGTACATAATTTTTAAGTGGCTGCTGACTATTTTTAATACAAAATTGACTTCTGGATGTTGCTTTATGTATGTAAATAAAATGCATATTATTAAAGGACTGAGTTAATTACAGTTATATGTTAACTTACCTGATAGAGTTGAATGTTCTGTAATGTTTGTATCTATTGTGGAAACAGACTCCAGTTCTTGTCTAGGTTTGCATGGGCATTCTTTGCACAGAAGATTCCTTTGGAGAAAGTAAGGCAAAATCTATTTGGACAGTTCACAAGATCTTAAGTTTCACATGTAGCAAGCTGCCTGAATTTCCAGAACTGTTGCACGATAGTATTTCAAAATCTTATTTCTAAGAGACTATTGGGTGCAGTGAGGTAGTCTTTGCAGTCTTGTATTTTGCCCTGTTTCCTTACTGTGCCATTCAAAAACATTTTTCTGTAATCAACAATTTCTCAAAATCTGCACTTAAGCAAAAAGTTAAACAGCAGCAACTACTACTGCAAAGATTAATATCTGTGCAAAAGATTTGTATGAAGATAGGATACAGCTTGTCTCTTTATGAAGCTAATGTAGTTTATTACAGTGCCATTGTACAAGGGCAGTAGTTTACCTTTATACAGGGGCTGTAGGTTATGGTTATACAGTCATTCGTATCTTTTTCAAATCTAAAGTACTCAACCTCAAATTTTTCAAGTGTTTTTTTATTAGGTATTGATTATGGATCTATATTTGAAGCAAATACTTCATCACATTGTAATTCATGTAGTAAAGGTAAACTTCCTAAAGTGCTGAAAGGAGATGCTTCTCTGTTTTTTGAATGGTGGTTGTGTTTTGGTTGTTGTTGTTGGGGTTTTTTTTTTTTTTGGTTTTTTTTTTTTTTTCCTTTTTTTTTTTTTGAGTTGAATTTTTATGGATATCTTACATAGGGTTTTTTTTGTTTCTCTAAAATGTAGACAGCTGATAAACTTAGATTTTATTTTCAATTCACTATGTCCAGACTTCTAATTAGAGGATAATGAAATCTTATTAGTCCAAGTTATCTGTCTGCACTGGAGAACAGTGTTATGAAACAAAAAGCCAATGGTGATTTATTTATTTAAGCACGCTCTTGTTTTTCCAAATTGCCATCTCAGTGCAGTTCAGTGGGAATGGGTCTCTGTTTTAGTGTTGCTGTATTATGCAGCCAGTTGCTCCTTTGTGTGGTCTATTCAAGTACACCATTTTACCAAAAAGTAAAACTTAATTGAAGTTTGTGATTTTAGGCTATTCTTGAGATGAGCAATCTGTATGAAACTGCTCATCAGCTTCTAGTGTCACTGTGGAAGCGTTCTTTATCTGATTTGTGGATTTGTTACATTGCATGCTTAAAAATGGCCCATTAGAAACAATTGTCAGTGACTTCTGAGGTATGTCAGTAGTTTGTTGGTCAAATAATTGATTTGTATGCTTAGTGTTGGTAGGATTCCTTTAGAAAACAACCCATTGCCCTGTAAGTTTCAGGTAATAATAAGACCCGAAGATGACTAGCACCTGTAAATTGGTTGTAGTCTGTAGAGATTAAATGATATGTGTTGAAAGAGAATCCTTAAACAATTTCTTAAGAGTTAGACTTATGAAAACTTATTGAAAATTATTTTATTCTTTTTATAATGAGATTATGGGGATTTTAGAGAAGGAGTTGCTTATGAAGTATTTACTCATCATCAGTGAGGTCCCAGCTGACTGGAAGCTGGTGAGCATTGTCCTGATTTTCAAGACAGGCATTAAGGAGGACCCCAGAAACTACAGGCCTGTCAGTCTCGCTTCAGTGCCTGATAAAGTTATGGAGGAGATTATTCTGGGAGGTGTTGAAAAACATCTGAAAGACAACACAGTCAGTGGTCACAGCCAGCATGGCTTCATGAGAGGAAAGTTCTGTCTGGTTTTGTTTTATGACAAGGTAACCCGCCTAGTTGACCAAGGCAATCCAGTTGATCTTTTTGGATTTCAGTAAAGCTTTTGTTACTGTCTCTCACAGGATCCTTCTGGATAAAAGGTCCAGCACACAGCTAGGTAAACACATCGTGAGATAGGTGAGCAGCTGGCTCGTGGGTTGGACACAAAGTCAGTGGGGTGACATCAGACATTGCTAGTGGGGCTCCACAGTGCTCCATCCTCAGGCCTGTGCTCTTCAACATCTTCATAAATGACTTGGAACACAGGACTGGAATGGATAATGAGCAGATGATAGAAAACTGGGAGGAGCTGCTGACTCTTGAGGGCAGGGAGGCCCTGCAGAGAGACCTCAATAAATTAGAGGGTTGAGCAATCCCCAACTAAG
Source organism: Dryoscopus gambensis (assembly GCA_013389985.1). NCBI lineage: Eukaryota > Metazoa > Chordata > Aves > Passeriformes > Malaconotidae > Dryoscopus > Dryoscopus gambensis. The sequence goes on along the minus strand of WEIT01026088.1, from coordinate 5,667 downwards.
TGAAGGTCAACTAGGGAAAGTGTCAGATTCTGCACCTGGGATGGGACAGCCCTGGATGTATGGGACAGACGGGAATGAGAGGCTGGATAGCAGTGCCGTGGAAAGGGACCTGGGGGTCCAGGTCGATGGCAAGTTGAACACGAGTCAGCAGTGCCCTGGCAGCCAGGAGGGCCAAGCGTGTCCTGGGGGGCATCAGGCACAGCATGGCCAGCCGGGCAAGGGAGGGGATTGTCCCGCTCTGCTCTGCACTGGGGAGGCCTCGCCTCAGGTGCTGGGGGCAGTTTTGGGCACCACAACATAACAACATTAAACTATTAGAGATCATCCAGAGGAGAGCCATAAGGATGATGAAGGGTCTGGAGGGGAAGCCTTATAAGGAGCAGCTGAGGTCACTCAGTCTGTTCAGCCTGGAGGAGACTGACCTCATCACAGTCTGCAGCTTCCTTGTGAGGGGAAGAGGACAGGCAGACACTGATCTCTTCTCTCTGGTGACCAGGGGCAGGACCTGAGGAAATGGCCTGAAGTTGTTTCAGGGGAGGTTTAGGTTTGATATAAGAAAAAGGTTTTTTACCCAGAGGGTGGTTGGGCACTGGAAAAGGCTCCCCAGGGAAGTGGTCACAGCACCAAGCCTGACAGAGTTTAAGAAGTGTTTGGACAATGCTCTCAGGCACACAGTGTGACTCTTGGGGATGGTGCTGTGCAGGGCCAGGAGCTGGACTTGGTCTTTGTAGGTCCCTTCCAACTCAGTAAATTTTGTGATTTTGTGATCTTGTCAATGAGGTAATAGCTGGTGAAGACGGACATTATTTTAAAATTTCAATTGGCTATTTTGAGTCTTTTTATCCATAACGTGAAAGAATGGAACCTTAATACAGATTTCTCTTTTTTGACTGGTGGCATATGTTCTTGACATGTATAGCATTTCTCAGGTGTCTTGTGCTCAGGTATTAGTGATATTCAGAGATTGTAATTTAAAACATGCTCTTGTAATAAATTGCTCTTACTATAATCAAGATAAGCAAAGATTTTTGTTTCAGGAAATGTAGCTGGTATTTATGGGTTCTCTGAGAAATCTTTCTTAAAATTCAAATTTCTGAAAAGGTATTTAGGTGAAAATGGTACCCTCAGTCAAAAAGATCTGCATTTTTGTTTCATTTCTGCATGTTTTTTTTCTGGCTGAACTACGTTTTCATGTCTTTTTGCTTGTGTTAGTGTTACAGAACAAACAGATACTGGTGAGCGAGCAAGGTTCTATTCCATTTCAGGCACCATTAACGGAATTGTTAACCACTTGATGTCATTAAGATTTTTGATTTTAGTGATGCTTGAGCAAGAAAGAGGTCAGATGTCTGTAAATGTGCAGTCCTTTCAGGAAATAAAAAGTGCTGCGAACTGAGTCTGTTTGGTTTGATTGCTGTTGGGGCAGCAAGGAATCTAGAGTTGAGCTGTCTTTGTGGTGACACTGGCCATTTTGGTATATGGCAATTTCTCAAGAATAGCACCAAGAACAGGTCTATTTTTGTAAATATTTAATAAGAAACAAGCTTCACAGTAAAGAGTCAAAGTTGAAAGTAAGGTACAGGAAGCTGAAAAGCCTTACTCATGACATGCCAGATAATCTGGGAGTAGAGCACATGTCTCACATTTAAATTAGGTTTGTAGATATCGGGCTTTACTACTTTCTTAACAGAGAAGCAGTTAATAGATGTTAATAGAGACAGGTATTTCTTCACTGGCATGTATTTTTGATTTATGCTTTTTATTAATACTGCATGTATTCAGGATTTTGACATAACTGTTAATACAGTGTGGGCAGTTTCAAGAAAAGCATAAATAAAATTGGCAGGTGCTTACCTTGCATTCTGTTAATGTTTCTTTTCATTTTGTGAAATTCTTTCTTTTTTTCTTTTGCCTCTGCTGTGTAAGTATCTTCTTCATTTTTACTTTACACCTGTAGCAGTTAAAAACGAAGAAATCATACAAACATCACCACAATGTAACTTGATGTCACTAGCTTTTTCTTTTCACTCAGTTGAGTGCAGCAAGATTTGGTTTTGGTTCAGAGTGATAGGTGTTTCTCTTTCCATGAAAAAATACTTATTTGTCTTCTGTCTTTTTATGTTGCAGATGGACATTGTGATAGCAGTTACTTCCTAGTGCAAAGTGTCAGAATGCAGATTATTGTGCTTTAACAGATAACTTTTATCACTTCTCCTTGTGGTTAATGGACAAATGAAGTTGGGGTCCTTCAGTGAAAAAAAAAAAAAACAACAAAACAACCAAACCCAGACAAACTGATGCTTTTGGATTTTATTTATAGGGAGAATTCCAAAGAGGAGCAAACATTCTGAAGTTCAATGGTGATGTACAGTATATTTTCATTAGCTTTAGAGTTCCTCAGGTTTTTCTGTCATTTATCACATAGGGCTCTGATGCTTTGATTTTGCGCATTTGAAAATCCATTCTTTATATGTGGGTGGCTCAGAAGAAATTTTTATTCCTGACTTCAGTTGGCTATGGTACCTTTTCTGTAGCATTACAATTCTCAAATGCCTGCTATAGAGATGAGGACCTGTTGTACTTAATTACACTCAGATATGGCATGCATTCAGTCTGTGACAAAGAAAATGTGTTCTTTTCTCAATGGAAATGTTTAAAATCTGACATGATATATCTTAAATCATGGAAAGTAAATGAGAATTTAAGACTTCCGTGTTTTGGGTAAGAAAAATATATACACAGACTTTGCGAAGTTACTGAATCTTGACATTGAGGTGCTGTGTGGGTTTTAGAAAGGAAGTGGCTTATTTCAGGGAAAAATGTGTCACCAGCAATGAAAAGCTTTTTAAAATCCTTTGAAATACATTTTTGAGATTCTCCTCATACATACTGTACACCTACACTGGAAAAAGTGACACTCCAGGCTTTTTCTGAGCTTTCCTTTATGGTTGGTCCTCTAACACTAGTTACTTTTGTTAGGACAAAGTGTAAACCAATACAAAGTCAGTCATTTCCGTAGTTGACTGTATCATGTGTGAAAGTGGGATGTTTTGCTTGGAAGCTAAAAGAACTTGGATAAAACTAAAAATTATTGTGTCCTTTTTAGAACTTTGGGATTCCAGAAGAATCAGAGATCCTGGGGAAACCGTAGCTCCACTTGTTCTTACAGTGTCCTTTCTCAGTCCATTCAGGTCACGGTAAAGATCAACTATCACTTGGTTTTCTCAGTGTCAGAGTCGTTAGAAGGTAAAGTGAAGAATTAGTATACTGAGTCCTCAGGTGGGATTGCTGGGGTGTCAGGAAGGTATAATTGGAGTCAGAATTTTTTAAAATCCTGCCGTAAGGATGAATGAATTACTGCTGCTGTAGTGCTATCGTGTATCAATTTAAAGATTGTAAATCCTACCCGAAGTTTGCACTTGAGTACTCAAAGCAAGGCTGTTGGGAATGCTGACACAGGAATATTTCACAGTTGAAAACGAATGCATTTCAGCTTTAGAAACTAGTAAGACATCTAAACGTTAGAAGTGGCTTATCCAATCCAAAATAGTGCGAGCAAAAGAACAGTTTAAAATATATTGCCTATTGATAAAAAGGAGCTTGAGGAGTGCTAATAGGAAACCTTGGGAAATTCAGAAAATAAGTTAAAAAGTAAAAGCCAGGAAGGTGTAAAAATACAAGATTTAAGCACAAAATTACTTCACAATGTCTGTTTATGCTAAGTGTCTTTCACTACAAATACTGTTCCTTCCCTAGAAAATTTGTCTCATCCATGCAAACTTCATCTCTGTACTGTCTTCTGAATGTGTTTCTGCAGTATTGTGGATGATTCAGAATTGTTATAGAGCATATTAATTGCATAGTCTAGTGTATTATGGCACATACATATCAGACATAACAGAAATGCCACCACTTGTGTGCCTCTAGTTATACTTGAACTGTTTCCTTCTTGGCTGACAAGATATTACCCATTTTTCATCATCTCAGCTTCTGTGTTCTTTCACAGCCTTTCAGTCTTCAGCATAGACACTAAAATATGTGAAGTACCAGGTTTCCACCCTTCTGTTATACCTGTGATGATTGAAATGGCCATTAAAATTAAAACTCATGAGTCTACTGTCAGAATCCCTGGGAGAAAGTAGAAATGCATGCTTAAAATGCCAAAAGCTTGGAAAACTAGCTAATTTTGTTGTGGAAAATGCTTATGTCTGCAGAAGTTGTAATGCCATATTGTCAAAGACATGGAAGAGCTTTGAGTGGTTCTTGCTTCAGTTATTTTTCTATATTTTTACTGCCTATAAAAGCTCACCCTAAGTGGAAATTTTGTATCTAATTAATTCCAAAATATGAGTTGAAGTTATTTTGGGTACTCCTTGTTCGAGTCCCTGCTGCAACTTCTTGTGGTTTTAGAATCACATTTTCCTATTTTTAATGTTTTCCTCTTCCCTATTGCTGACCCACATAAACAGGAAAGTGACTAACTTCGCTTGTCCACTAGGTGAGATGGCATAACTGGGTAAACACCAAGTGCTGTGCTTAAGTTGAAAAAAAAGAAAAAACGTGCCACCCAAAGATGTTAAATAATCATTTTTCAAGGCAAAAATTTGATGCTTTTGATGCTATTTTTAGGATAACATGTATGCAAACAAACTATTACAAGATTGTAGATGCTATCTGTGTGCTTACAGGTGCTACTGTAAATGTGAAGTATAGAGAAAAACATCAAGCAATGAACTTGAGTCCATGCAAGTTCCCTTCTTAAGTCATGATAGAGTGAAATGCACTACTTGAGTCTGGCAAATGAAATTTTTCTGGCATCGATCCGCATCTGATAAATCTTCCAAAGCTTGTCTAAAAC
>WEIT01026086.1:1706-14913 GCA_013389985.1 Dryoscopus gambensis | reverse complement strand
CTTCCTTGGGAGGATGGTATTTTGACTGTGGTGGGAGAATTTGGGTTTGTCTTGAGCTTGTAGGATGTTGGGTAGGATAAAGGAGCTTGCCAACCTCTGGGACTCATCAGTGTTGTGGTAAGTGACCACCCTTCTCCAGGTGTTTGGGGATGTACGTGCTTCAGATGAAACGTGAACTTCTCCTCAAAGTGTCTCTGAACTATGTCATTGTCCATGTTTTCCCGGGGTCACTGTCCCTTGCTGGAGCAGGGACAGCGTGGCTGTGCTAGGGGATTGCTAGAGATTTCAAATTTGAACAAGGACTTTTGAAGATAGCATGTTGTCCCAAAAGGCAACATCTGCATGTTGAGAATAAGTCTGAGAAAAAGCAGCATGGACATTTTGGTTGCCTTTCAGGACTTGTAGGTAGGCGGATTTTTGACTTGGCCTGGCAGTTGTCTTGCTAATAATGAAAACAAGAAGTGGCCAGCATAAGAGTAAGGGAGTGCAGAAGTGTTGACCTTTGGTTTATAACAAAGCTAAGAGGGAGAACAGGTGGTCAGAGACTCACTCATTCAGAAGAAAACTGGAGACAAGCTGGGAGAACTTGAAAAATAATAAAGGGAAGATGATAGACATCTTCAATGGTATGCAGTAAAAGATTAAAGGAAGTAAAGCACTTTCTTAGTTTTTGTTGTTTGACTCCAGGAGGAGCGTTACTTATTGTTTATTTATCGGACTGTTGATAAAGACATGGATGAAAATGACAAGACACTGGTTTCATCCCCTAGAAAGAAAGGATTAAATCATTGCTGTCATTCACATTTCAAGCAAAACAGAATTGTTCTTGTGATGCCCACTCAAGGGAAGTTGGTGGTCAGAAGGACAGGGGCTTGTGTTCCCCTGTTACTCTGAAACATGTAATGAGATTTCACCGCAAAATAGCCATGGAAATGTTAATTCTAAAGTATGTGGTGCACTGAGGAAAGAGAAAGTGGGAAATGATAAATGAGCAACATCGATCAAACATCAGCATGTGCTGTGATTGCCAAGGGCTTAGGCAGATCTTTACTCCTTAGGGAAGTTCTCCCTAAGAATCACATAAGAGACTTCTCTGTTAGGCAAAAATAATACTGCAGAAATTTGTGAAGTGTTCATTAAGTACAGTAGGAGAAGGAACTTTGTAAGTGACTGAGTGTCACTTTGATGGATAGACTACCGTAGGTTATACTCAATAAATCCTCGTGATCTCTGTGTGCATTGTCATTCAAAAGGAATTATTATTCCTAACTAAATAGCCACTAAAAGTCTAAAAGGTCTGCATGTTATGCACTGTCATGTCCTGAGTTACTGGGCTATGTAACACAAGTCAGTGTGGAGACAAGAGAATCAGCATGCTTTTGGACCCTCACAGGGATGGGTCAGAGGGAAGTGCCCTCCCTGTGTGTGGAGTCCAGAGACAGCTGGATGGCTGTGAGTTGTATCTTACCTCTAGGGCTTCTTCAGGTCTAGACACTTGCTTCTAGACCAATGTACAGTCATTTTAGCATGTGTCTAGGGAAGAGGGAAAAATAGAGAGAAATCACATTTTTTGTAAAAGTGGATTGAAAATGCTATAGGATTAAAGCAAAGCCCAGTTCAAATTTGTAAAATTCCCTTGACTTTCACCATATTAAAGCTTGGGCACAGTTTCAAGACTTTGAAGAAGTGCTGGGGAATTCTTTAACGGGTGAGAAAGGGTAGGAGGATAACAAGGTAAACGTGCAAGTGGAACTGAACTTCTTTAGATGGGTGATGTCTGAGAACAAAGCTAACTTTATTCAGCTTTTGACCAAGTTATTGGGAGTCATATATGATCTCATTTAAACTTCAGCGTTAGATTCCATACCTCATCTGTGCCCACGGATGTGATTAGGATAGAAATAGGCTTACTCATTTTCTAATTGCATTCGTTGGACCATGGGTGGAAAGCAAGCATGACGGATGTGGGTGCAATATTCCAGGTCCAGAATGGGGCATTTGTTGATCATGTCATTGTATAATGTCACATCACATAAAAGCATACAGTACTGAAAAATATAGCCATGTAATTTCCTGGAATCAGTACTAATTAAAAAGCAAATTGGAGTGGGAAGCAGCTGAAGAATATCCAACTATTTCTGTTATCATAATTTTTTGCAGTAAAGGACAGATGAGTAAATGCTGTGTCTGAATTGGTGAACATTAACTGTACAGCTTCAAGGCTGCGGAGAAAATGAAATTTGCCTTTTTAAAACAAAGATGTGTTTATTCATCTTCCTGCTATTTAGTACACAATAGCCTTAATAAATACAGTACAACAATAGGGCATCTGGATCAGGTCCAAATAAATCCTACAGTGATCAGGTCCTATAATGAGAATATCAGAGTTTGACATTTTAGCTCACTGAATGTCCTCCTTGCTCTTTTTGTCCAATATGCATAGGCAGTGCACCTGAAAAATGCCCACATTTAGAATATCATCAGCACAAGGTGGGGAAGGAGGACTCTTGGCTATGGGGAGGTTGGGTTCCTGTCTCCAACGCTGGCATGTGGTACAAGAGATTTGTGGAACGGTGCAGTGGAAACCCTGGGTTACAAGCAATGAGCAGACATTGTGGAATGTGCCTGCTCTAAAATGTGTGCTTTTGACATCACCTTCTGCTTCATTTGATGCTAAAACTGTGTGGAAAAGTATTATCCACCTCTTAATATTTTCTACCCTTGCTGAGGTGAGCAGTGATGGAGAGTATGTACCACAATAGCTGTTTAACCTGGATCTTTGTCTGTGGCTCTGCAGAACCAGATATGTTGTCTTCCTTAATCTGCTTCACTTTATTTTTAGGTTGTGACTGTGAAAAAGCTAGCGGTTTGCTGGAGTCAATTTTCACAAAAAGCCAGTGACAGAGTAAGAATTTCTGCCAATCTTCTTAACTTGCACTGAAAGCCTACAGTTTCTCAGGCTGTGAGAGCACAACATTGAGAAAAAAAATGGCAGCCATCAAAGCATGCTCAGAACAGAAATATTCTGCTAGCTTTTCTGACTCCTTGTTGCACACAGAAATTGCCAGACTTAGAAGTCACGACTTGGGCATAGTCCTACACTTTGTTATCTAACCCCCTCCTTTCCCCCTCAGTCACTTGTCCCAGTCACTGACTTTGTGAAAAGTATTTTTTTTTTGGTGGGTCTCTTGGCATGGTTCTTCCCCTGGTACTGCTGCTTGTTCCTCCTTATTGCAGAAGAGGTGTAGAACTGACTGATCATCACAGTTGGGCTTCTTCATGAAGAAGGTCCTTCCTTCTAGATTTAACCTGCAGATGGAAGACATTGGAAGAGGAATGTGGCCCCGCACTTTTGGTAGCTTTATCCTAAAAGCAAGTGAGGAAGGATCTAGATTTCTTTACTGAAAATTTCTTCTATTCATAGACCTCTTCTGAAGGAAGGAATTGTGCTGGCCCTATGACCATGGAAACTTTGTTCCAGGAAAGCAAGATTCTCATAGGTTCAAAAGCATTTTCTTGCCTTACTAGGAGTTTGTGTAGGGTGTGAACTGTAAGCAAAGGATGGTGCTGCTGTGCCTCTAACATGCCCTGTGTTTAAGGCAGGATTGGCATGCAGTACGTGCTGAGGGGCAGGAAACAGGAGCCTGTGCATGAGAAGCAACTCTTCAGTAGGATGTGACATAGTGGGGTCAGGTTTTGCCTTCTCTTACAAAATCTGTACTGAATTCTCTGTGGGTTGCCAAGCATTTTTGGTGTTGGGAATTGGCCTTGGCTAGCTGTGAGGCTGCAATGGCTCTTGCGGACAGTGATTTAGACTTCTCTTAGCAGCACAAGGCACAGAACTCTGTGCTGTGAGGGTTCCTGCATAGTGCAGGTGCTGGTCTTGGAAAAGCTCGCTTGGTAACTCAGGACTTGCTTCTCAAGTTGCTATGGCGTCTCCAAGAATTTGCCTGCAGTGTGCACAGGCTTCATGCTCAAAACACAAGAAATTGGCTGTCATTTTACTTGATTCCAATTGGTTTTGGTGCTGTGGAAATGAGATGCTTAGAAATAAATAAGCTGGCCATTAACGGTGTTTTTTATTTGGTTTTAATGGCTTGTACTAATTAACTGGGTGCTGTCTAGTTTCACTTGAGTGGGAGTGACACAAGCACAAAGATTACAGGTTGGCATTTACATTAGTCTGTTTCATTAAACAGGAAAAGATTCCGTTTAGCAAGAGACACCTCCAAGGAAAACAATGCCAGAGGGAACAAAACTATTTCTGTGCTTGAAGAGAACACGGCTTCAATACAGTAGTCTAATTAAGATGGCTATCTGCTGGTAAACAAACATTGCTGACTCCTGTACAGTGGATGGGGGAATTTAAAGAGAAAAATTATCGATTGAGTCTGGAAAAAGAGTTACAGCCCAACAATGCGCTGGATAAATACATATGCTTTCTCTGTCACATTCTTTCACATTGAACAGATCTGATGGTGTTGGGGAAACTTTTTTTTTTCTAATTTGTGGTTTTCTTTTTTTTTTTTTCCCTATCAGGCTTTTCTGTGTAAGACTTTGCAGGGATGAATTGGCAACATGGGTCAATTCAGCTCCTCAGTGAATCCCTTTGTTTAATTCCTTATTCTTGGATTCTGTCAGCACTGAAAACACAGTTGGTGCCACTTTGGTTGAAATTCCCCTGCAAATCCCTGCTGTATGAGTTAAGACTTGTGCAGATGGTGGCAGTGCTGATCAAAATGACACTAAAGAGTTGTTTCCTCTTTTCTAAAGCCAAGCAAGAGTATTTTAAACAAGAAACGGGCAGCTATTATGATTTTGGTGGCTTTTATCATTGCTCTGTAAAAAGGTATAAAAGCCCTTTGGCTGTCTCTTCCACTTTTGGAATTTGAAAAAGTGAGAAATAAAACCTCCCCAGAAACTGGTGGTATAGCAGTTGCCTCTCCTCAAAATCTCTTAGAAATCATAACTTTATGAAGGGACAGATGCTTTAGTTTTGGTGTGAAGCCCTATTTGGCTCAAAGACACTCAGGAGTGTGAGGGCTGGGGAGGCTTCACTGAGGGCTGCCCAAGTCTGAAAGAACAGCGTCCAGGCAGCCCTCAGTATGGGCTGGACAAGGATGTTGACAGAGGGCATTTACTGGAACCTGCCTGACACTATGCACTGGGAAACTGTCCCTGGGGGCCTAATTTAATTTTGTTAAGTTCATTGCCTGTTCTGTTGTAAATGAACAAAACACTGCTGCTGTCTTTTTCTCATTTTTGGAATAAACTGAAGATATATCTGCATCATTCATGTAGAGGTATCCAAGCTACATCCAAACAAGGTGAAGTAGACTACAAAGAAAGAGAGCAGTAGGGTAAAAAGCAAAAAGCCTTTGTTTAGTCAGGTTTTCCTCTACACATAATTTTGTTATTGACTTGTGAGTTATGGAATAAATCATCTGGGAGGCTGTGGGAAATACCTCTGGTCCATGAACGCAGGTAAGGCAGGGAATTGGGTTATGCTCAAGTCATGAATTGGGTAGCAAGAACCACCCTCTCTTTCTACTGCTCTGGTTTCCGTAAGTGTCTCGTAATGAGAACTTAGACCTGAAGCTTATTCAGTGAGAAGTGTCAGATAAAGCTGAATGGTATTTCTCAGAAAGTCTTGATAGTTTGGAGGAAACATCCAGCCAAGGGATGGGAATGCCATGTTGTTCAATCGACAATTCACAGGCCATAAATAATAGTTAGTCAAAGAGCTAGAAGAAGTGACTAGCCCACAGACAGAATCCATACGCTGAAATATGTTTGCATTAATTTTTTGCTGAAGGGCCTTGAATAATGAGGAGATTAGTAAAAATCAAAGTCCTTTGCGGATAATTTATGAACAGGAACAAAACAAGGTAAGTTATGAACTGCAAAGGGTTCTAGTTGTAGTCATTGGCTTGTGGAATTCAATCAATGCCTAATAATTTAGATCTTTTAAAAAAAGGTAATTTAAATGAATGCAGTTAATGTGGCAGAGTGGACAAGTTCAAAGAGACCAGATGGTTAAAGAAATGCTATGAAATCACTGGACAAAGGGATCTAGTTGGTGTATGAACAGCGCTCTTTGATTGTGCCTTTTTTTGTATCTGGTATCTCTTTTCTGCAGAGGTTTTTGGACAATATCCAGTGAGCATAAAGGATTGCCATGAGGACAAGAACTGTCCATAATTTTGGCTAGGCTGGCAGATCAGACTATGAGCAAAAGATACAGACAGAAATTTCATCACATCTCGCAGAGAAGCCTGAAGTGTCAAAAGTTTAAAAACAGCTGTTTAAAAACCTGTCTGAGAATTGGCAGTGGGGAGGGAATAGAGAACTGCCAGCTAAAAGGGGCTTAAAAGATGTGATTTTGAGCACACTTGTTAAATTTGTTTTTCCCCAAAGCAGCCATCCTGGTGGATTGAAGAAAGGCAACTTGCAAAACCGTGTCCCTTGGTATGTACAAGAAGGGAGGAATAACTGTTTTGATTTTTTTTTTCCAGAGCCTCCTCTAGCAGCTTTTCTCCCTCCCTGCTGCTTCAGCTCAGGGTTCACATGTCTCTGGTGCATGTGCCAAGCAATCTGCCAGCCTCATGTTGATTCTCCCTCCACTTGTCACAAGCGTTGACCTCCAGCACTTGCACTAACAAAACTTTTCCTGCAGCTAAGATCATTAGATTACTTTAAGCATGAAGTGGCTGAAAAACATTGCAGAGCACAGGGTGTTTGGTAAGCGTGTCACAGAAGCAGAGAAGATCCACTCTGAGTTCCTAAGGGCCGGAATTTTAAAGGGCTTACAAACCTGCTCTTGCTAAGGATTCTTTCAGCATTTTCTCAGCAGACATGAAGCCATTTCTAAAGTACTGCAGTCTTCTACATGAAGGCAATGAGTGATTTTCTAATGCTACTTGAAAATCTTGTGTGAATCTCTTTCTTTGCTTTCCAGGCTTTGCCACACAGAACATTTGTTGAAGTTTCTTTTCTTCTCTTCTCATTTCATGTCTCTCCAGTCTGATTTCTCCTTCCCAAATCAAGCTGCACCATACACAAAATCTCCTGCTGGAATATGCTAGGCATGGTGTAGGTTTCAGGTAGGAAATACATGCCTTTATACAGATGATGCAACACTGCTTCAAATCAAGTATTTGGTATTTCTAGCAAACAATATCTTCAGGCATTTTAGTGTTTTGCTGTTTGATAACAATTTTAAATTGACCTGAACATATCCTAGCCCTTTTTCCATCAAATGGCAAACATTCAGTGCTACAGGCCTTAAAGCCTCCTGCTTTTCTTTGAAGTATGGAGGGGGCAGAAAAGCCCATTTTTCTTCAGCTGTCACATGTGCAATCCCTGCCTCAGTCCATCTCCTGGGCAGAGCTGCACCACGAGTTCACTCTCTCTCTAGCAGCACATGTGGGTGAAGCCCAGCAATCTGATGGCACTAGGTGAGAGCACAGTCAGCTTAATGTGGTTTCCTGGCATTAGCAGGAGGTCAGAACTGCATGCTGGTCACAGGTTGGTAACACCCTTTCAGCAACAGAAGGGATAGAATAAAAAGATTGCTTCTTAAAAGAAGATAAAAAAAAAAGAACTTTCTTCAAACTTGGTTTAAGCAATAGCATGCAACTCTATCATTCCTAAGCCTCACTGGAAATGCTAAAAAAAAGACACATTCAGAAGGAGTGAGCAATCACTTTTATGCTTAGGAAAAAGCATATTGTAAACATTGTTTCTCTTTTGTGTTCTCTTGAAACTTCCCCTTTTATCCATTGCCAGAAGTTGAGCTTCCCACTCTAACCCTTCTTTGATACTGAAGTGCCACCACGCTATTCTGATTTTTCTTATCACTCATGGCAGTGGCTAACAGCTCAGGTAACGTGCTGTGGCACCGTGACCTTTTGTGACCACATTGGTGCTCTAAAGCAATCCCCACAGGATTGGTGCACTCCGTGCTTTCTGCCCCTGGAGGGCAGCTCTGTCCAGAAGGTCACCAATTTCCTGTAATGTTTTGGAGACTGTGTTTGCGCCTCTTTGGGGAAATAATCATTCTTCCTCAAGCTTCCAGGGGAGTTATACATATATAAAAGAAAGAGAGAATACTAGAAACATACAGGTCCTCCTTTTAATATCTCTCCAAGCATATAGTGCACTTTCATGTCTGCTGCGCTCCAGGCTATATTGCTCTGGCACTGTGATGAAAAGCAGTTTCTTTGATTCATCCTCAGCTTTCTTCTCAATAATACCTGAGTAACACTAATTCATAGTGGAACAAATCAGTATGAATCCAGGAGCAAGTCCTCCTAAATGGCTTCAGCATCTGCTTTCTTAAGAGAAGCCTTATGAAAATACAGGCATCCAACTTGCCTCTTAATTCAATGCTGGTTACTGTGACAGTGCTTGTCAGATTTCAGCTGCTTTGGGAACTGGCACTGTGAGTTTGAAAGCTGTTGAGATACATTGGCCTCCTTCACCAATCTTCTACTGACTCCTCACACCAGGAGCAGGCATTCATTTATTGTCATCTCAGTTTGAAAGGAAAACATAGAGGGTGCAGCACAATGCTGTCCAGCCCTATGGCCTTTCTCATTGCACACATTGTTTTCTTTGGAAAGAAAGAGAAACAGTGAGCCGTGACAGACAATGACATTTACATGTGTCAACTTGGTAAATATATTTTTATATAGTCATTTGAGAAAAGCCAAATGTGATATGTTTCAGGAAGACAGGCACATGAGTGAATTGCAGTGTAAAAGGCAGGCTAAAAAAAATAAGGATGCATTCAAGAAGGAAAATAAAAGGTAGTATTTAAATACCTTGAATTGGTATTCTGCACCTCTGAATACCAGTGCTTGGAGCAGTGTGGATTACACTGCATGCCCAGTTTTGTCTGGTTTTGAGTGTGGTGTGGGGAACCATGCAGGACCTGCTGTGTGTTTCATTTGCCGCTCTGTGCCTGAAATAACTTGAGATTTCATCAAATGCTTGTCTTCCAGTCACTGGCTGCACACATGAAATAAGCTCACAAGTATTTAATGCGGCATTGAATGGGATAAAACCAGGCTTGGAGGCCTTCCTCTGATCTACTGTGTAATAGTGGTCTGGTGCAGGGAGGTCCTCTGTGGGAGCTGGATCCTAGTTTTGTGGCTCCCTGGTTTGGGGTGGAGGCAGAAGGGGGTCAGGATTTGGCTGGAGTCTCTCTGTCCTCCCTGCTGTGGATGGAGAGAACTGCATATGCAGCAGAGCAAAAGCAGAGCCAAGGTCTGCTGGCCTCTGGGACATCATGAGATAATGATAATTTTGTGGCTTTCAGAGGAAATCCTATTCTGCTCTCAAAGGCTGGAAAAAGGGAGTAGAGAGAGAGGAGTGCGAGATACCAGTTTAAAGAGAAGGAATGGGAGTAGCTCCTCCAGACCTGCTGGAAACCAGTCTCCATGTGAGCGACAATGGTGGATCAAGTCAAAACCAAAAATATTAGGAAATAGATCACTTCCATCCAAAATGTTCATGTTCTTACAGTAGAGGGGACAGAAAAGAATGTCTGAGATCTGGAGGGGAGGAAAGGGCAAGGTTAGTTGTCTCAGAGACTGTGAGACCTTGCTATAACCATCAGAGTTCTGTGTCAGGGAGGACTGATGGAGACACATCTCAAAAGGGCTCTTCAGCTCTGCCAGTTGGTAATTCCTTTTTAATTCCCCCCTTCTTTTTCCTTGAATGCCCCATGAAGATTTCAGAATCAGTTTGGTCGAAACAGTGTGTGAGAGAATGGCCTGATCTGTTCTGAGCTACACAAAGTCAGAGCAGTGTGAATACATGAGTGTTGTCTGGGGAAATGGGAAGAACCTTCATCAATATTTGCAAGGGGAGAGGTAGATACGACTGGGTTCAGTGCATTTCACATGACAAAGTTATTGGCAGCTACTGGTCTTTGTTTCTGATCTCCCTTCAGTCAGAGGTGTTTCGGGCTGGCTAGTGGTTTGTGTGCTTTTAGGGCAACAAACATCTGACCTTGTAACAAAGGCACTGGTCCTAGCCTTAGAAAATACCAATGCTGTGCACGTGAGGGAAGCTAAAAGGCTGCCCATGCTCTAGGAAATGAGATGAGGTAATAGCAGGCTCACAAGCAGTGAAAAAGGCACCTGGGTCATTTGCCCATTTCATAAGTGCACAAGGTATCTTGGTGGATGAGTACTAGATTGTTCCGTGCACCTTTTCCCCTGAAGCATCAGAGATACCTGAGAGATTAATGGTAGCACCAGCTAATTGGCCTGTTATTCCCACTCCTGAGGAACCCTTCTCAGCAGGCTTTGATGTTAGGATCAGTGAGCCAGACTCAGGTCACAGCAGTCTCCTGCCCCGCTCCTTTTCCCAGTGTAAGTGACAGAGCAGCTGTAGTTTGAAATATTAACTCCATTTAATATCTCTCTTTCCATGTTCTACAGCCTTGAAAAGTATTGTTTTGGCCCTTAGCATGTATTTTAGGGATGAAGAGTGCCTCTGGTTTCAAAAGGTAGACAACCACTGAAGTCACAGTCCAGAATTTCAAAGTTTTTTGTTTCTCAGTTTGCTTAATACTGTGTTTTAGTTCTTAAAAAAACAGTTTTGAAGAAGTGATTCATAAGTACCTCATTTTATAAAGCCAAACTGTAATAAAATTACTCACAGGTTGACTGAACACTGTGTTTGATACAGTATCTCTGAATTGGTTGCTTGAAGTATGGACACTTAGGAGTATTTCTTACACATTAAATGGAAAAAACCCCAAAACAATGGGGAAAGTTAAAATGGGATAGTCTTAATGTAAACTTTCATGGAAACAGGGAAGAAACAAACAGATTTGTGTGGGAATGCCAGACTCTGAGAAGAACAAAGGGGGTAAGCACAGCAACCCCTTAAATTTCGCTAAGGCAAAGCAATGGGTTTTTTTTTTCACCAGCTGCTGGTTTTCATTCGATAAAGTGTTTTATTGTAAAGAACTGAAGAAAAGAACAGCAGCTTTGTTGCAACCGACCAGAGGCAGGACTGTGGATGAAGATAAATTTTTGCTCTTTTAAAGCAGTATGAGCTCTGAAGAAGCTGGGATAAACATAAGCAAGAGACAGAAAGGTGTAAGAGAGAGTTGAGGGCCTGAAATGCAAACTCAGTGTTGATAGCAATGTAGGGCTGTCCTTTCACAGCCAGTAGGTGTCAACTTAGATGATGTGACACTACTGAATGCAGGAGCTTCCATCAGAAGGGCTGAATAGGTTACGTGCCTAGAATAAAGCATCTCCACATTTCCAGTCAAGCCATTTACATCTGAGGTCTTAAGCCTCTAATGGGTCTCACATGGCAGCTCTTGGACACATCCTTTGTTATCGCTCCTTTTTCCTTATCCCTTCTGTGAAATTGCTGGTGATTTCTTCTAAAATCTAGCATATAAATATAACTATTTTATTTTCATTTTTTGTATTCCTAAGAAGAGTCTGCATAATTATGAGAGAAGGAAACTTTGCTGCTGTTTTATATTGCTGCATACTGCCATGAGTTAAAGTCTTTTTCTGGGTGTCTCAGGGGAACAGCCAGCTCAGAATGAGCTGAGGGACTTTCCTCTGAATCAGCTTCAGCTTCCTTTCCTTTTTTCCAAGTGTCAGCTAGTTTATTCTAAGTCAAACACTGAAAAGGAAGCACATATCATAGTTAAAAAGAAAATCTGTAAATGATCTAAATGTTTTCTTCTTAAAATGTGCTCCATTAACATGCATCATTATAGATAGCTTGAAATAATTTTTGAGTGAGTAAATGAAACGAGGTCTTAGTCTGATAAATGCTTTGCATTAATTCTGTGCTATAACAGACTGACATGTTACATACAAGAGAAAGATTGACAGCTTCACAGTAAAAGAAAATTGTCTGTGACTATTAGACTGAGTTAATGAAAGGGGGGAAGCAGAGGGGGGAATGCTTGTATTAAGCACGATATGATCATTAAACTAATGAGAGGAACATTATTTCGCCATTAGCTTAAAGACTAGGAATTTATAGCAAACTAGTGTTAGAATTGCATTGAGTTTTGTTTCCATTTCCTGGTGAAGTAGGAAAAATAATCCCAACCCTCAGGAGCTGGTATGTTATGTGCATACTCACGCATTCGTATGGTACACGTCACTTTACAGGTGTAATATATACCTTATTCTTGGGAAGGAGTTGGGATATTTTTGCCTATTCTGAATTGTGTAAACATGACTGAAAGCAACATTCAGCTGACACAGTGTTTAAACCTCACATTGTGGATATCTTCATCTGAGCTCCCCACACCATTCCCTCCATCATGGGGGTTGGGGGACTGGGGGCTTTAGGACACGGTCGGTTTGACTGAATTTGTTCATGCACGAAGTTAAAATGAGGGGCCTCTGCAAGTACCATTTCTTTCTCCATTGACTACAAATGGTGATACATGCTGTCTGCCTTGTGTTTGAATGTAAACACATTTAGCTGGATAAATGCTCTATTAGGGTTTGAATTCAGTTCATATGTGATACTTAGGCGTTGGTATCTGAGTGTAAAAGGAGTATTTAAGCTCCCATTATAGCTGATGAAGAATCTAGTAAAAAAAAATCTGTTTAGGATGTGATACCTGCGTCAGACATCGAGTCTAATCCATGAATATTATGTGATTAGGAGAAGGAGAAAAATATTATTATGGTTTTAGATAAAAGTAGAGATTCAAACAACCAAACCCTGATAATCAAAATTGAACAAGGTTAGCCATTTACACCCTCAAAAAGTATGAATTACTATTTTCCTTGTTGTTTTGTCTCAGATTCTGACAAACTGTGATTTAAGGACTCTTTAAACTGGAGTCTGCATTAGAAATTTCATCCAAATAGTCACTTAATAGTCACTTAGCCTTTGTGAGCTTGGCTAGTCTCCGCAAATTTATTTAACCACCCCAGTATGCTACTGCTTTGAGTGCTACCATATGTTAACACATTGTCCCCCAAAATCAAACAATTCCTTTGTTTGAAATTAGTAACTTGCCAATCTTCAGAAAACTTGCATATTGTGGAGAATGATTGTTTCCTAAACATCTTTTGGACAACAGTCAGTACCAGTTTTTTCTTGCCCTCTGTCATATTCCCTCAAACAAACATGTCTTTTCCATGGCAAAGTTTAATCTATACGTGTTCCTTTCCAGCTGAACCAGTTTCATGCCTTT
>WEIT01026074.1:14155-29118 GCA_013389985.1 Dryoscopus gambensis | reverse complement strand
CAGGCAGATCTATCCTCTCAACCATAATTCTGTGAAGCTTCTTGGTTTGTTTCTTTTTTTGAACTCAGATTATTCTGCCCAGAAAAATTGTGTTTCCATGCCGGGAACGTGAATCAGGCACTGTGGTGGTGATTAAACCCCTCCTTCAGCTTTCATGGTACTGCAAAATTCAGTTTGAGGAGTCAGGGTCTGAACCCACCCCTTCGACCCTGTGCCAAAGAAAAGATANAGAAGCAGGCACAAAACATGGCAGTACAAATATATTTATGTGCAATAAAATGTTAGGGAACAACCAGCTACTACATAAAAATGGTATAAGGGTATTATGTGACCATATAAGTCAGGCTTGTATTGCTTTTAAGTTACTTACATGTTTTAAAACAACCAGGATTTGGTATCTNTATTGGGCAGAAATTAACTTCAGTTTTTCCCACTGTGTTGCTGGCTTAGAGCTTATATCAGCAAGGTAAAATAAATTTAAAAACTCTCTAAAATGTACACCTATGCATGAAGTAGTTAAGATGAGCTTACATTATAAATTAAAACTTCCCAAAGCCTTACATTGAATTATGAACTTATTTCCTGTGCAAGACTTTGAGTCACGATGTTTTTATCTGTTGGGATTACTTTTACTTATTTTTCCTCTCCACTGTTCATTGAAGCAAGTCATTAGCATTAAATTACTGTAATGAAGACACCAGGTTTGCTGCAGGTAGTTTATAAAAGGATCACGCCTCAAGCCAGAAGGAAAATAAATGGTTCCTCAGCATAGTCACCAACCAGGAAAACGTGCATAAACTAAAGTTTGGAGGAGCTGCAGCTGTCCACACATCATATTAGGGCTGGGAGCAGACAATTAAGGTGTATCTGTCTTCCCTCCTTTCTTGGCCCCAAAAGAGAAGATTAAAAGGACAAGGTGATAGAGATGTTTTGTTGTCTTCAGCTGTGAAAATAATCCCCCTGAGACCAAGACATAGGGAGAATTTGAAATAGGCATGCATGTTTCCCATAGAACTATGTCTGAGCTAAAGAAAGTATTAAGAAAAATAAGTCATAAACTCCCCAGCACAGTTTTAAAACCATAAACTCTCCAAGATGCATTTTTTTGGATCTATTTATTCCTAATGGAGTGAAATCCGGAGACCAAACCAGAATGTTCTTTCTGCTTTAAGGAGAAATTAAGTAGTTGTTTCATGTTCCTTGCAAGAAGGATTTGCTACAATGCATAAATCTTTCTCACTGTACTGGCAGCAAGAGTGCAAACAAGAGCAACCCACTCTCTAGTAAAAAAAAAAAATAAAATTGCTTGTCAGTGAACAGACTAGTTCAAACCATCATATCTGTAACAGCTCATTCCCAAATTCATAACAATCAAGGGCAAAAACCCTCAAAATTTTCCATGAGAAATAAATGAACAATCAGAGATACTTCAGGAATGAGCAGGATGGGGGAAGATGCTGGGAGTTTTCAAAGATAAAAAAATAGAAGTGTTAAGATTTATTGCATCTGTCTTTCAATAAAGCTATCAAGCTTTTATTATCTATCATGTGGTTAGTTCCCAGGTATTTGAGCTTGTCGATCAGGACATTTACAGTGTGTTGAAATAAGTGTTGCCAGTAGCAAATCTGCTTTGCTTTTGTTTTAAAATGTGAAATGTGATTTTGGTGATTTTCTTGAATGCATATATTTGTCTGCCTAAATGGGAAGACAGTCACCCAAAACAGAATGAGACTCTTGAAAAAATACACAGATAGAAAGAAACATAGCTTTTCCCATAGTTCCACAAAATTGTTTTTTTCTTGACACATCCTGAAATCTTTTAACCAACACAAGCATCTCCAGAAACATAAATTAAAAGTGGCTAATAGGAAAACAGAACAGCAGTGAGCCAGACTAATGCTAAAAAAGTTATAGTATTGTGTAATTGGACCTGCAAGAAATTTCATAGATTTTTATAGTGCCACTTAGCAAGCTCTGCTATTTGTTTTCACAAGCAGAGAATTGCTAATCCTGTTTCAGAAACTGAGTGTGTGTAATCCAGAAACTGGACACCACATCCATGGGCCACAATATTACTGCTGCCTGGTGGAGTTTTGTGTATCAGAATCGGAGGATGGCTTTGGCTGGAAGGGACCTGAAAGTTCATCCAGTTCCACCCCTGCCATGAGCAGGGGCACCTTCCCCTATCCCAGTTTGCTCCAAGCCCCGTCCAGCCTGACCTGGAGCACATCCAGCAGTCCATCCCTGACATCCATCTCTCCCAGTTTAGGCAGAAGGCTGTTCTGGGGGACCCTGTCAAAGGCTGAGCAGAAGTCCAGGTAAATGACACCCATAGCCCTTCCCTTGCCCACTGGTGTGCCCACTCCATCAGAGAAGACCACTGGGGTGGTCAGGCAGGCCTTACCCCTGGTGAGGCCGTACTGGCTGTCCCAAATCCCCTCCCTGGGCTCCACGAGCCTCAGCAGAGCTTCCAGAGGGTCTGTCCCATGAGCTCCCCAGGCACAGAGGGGAGGGAGGCTGACAGGTGTGTGTTCCCGGGGTCTTCCTTTCCATGTTTTTTGAAGATAGGTGCAATATTTCCCTTTTTCCGGTCATCTGGGACTTCACCTGGCTGCCAGGACTTTTCCAGTATCACAGAGAGTGGTTTGGCAACTCCACCAGCCAATTCCCTCCGGACTCTGGGATCCATCCCACCAGGTCCCACAGACCTGTGCCTGTTCAGGTTCCTCAGCTGGCCCTGAGCAGGATCTTTCCTTTCAGTGGGAGAGCCTTTGCTCCCCCAGCTCCCACCCTGCTCTCCATCCCCTCGGAAGGGGTGGGAGGAGAGGCTGCCGTTGGAGACTGAGGCAAAAAAGCTGTTGGGTGCCTCAGCCTTGTCCCCATCCCCTGCCACCAGTGTGCCACTGTTGTTTACAGTGGGAGAAAACACCAGGTGTCTGTGCTGTGGTTTACCCTTTCTAGAAAACAAAACAAAAAATTAAAGTTTTAAGATTTGCCATCCTTACAATGGAAAATGTATTTTTTTCCCCTTTCAGAAACATGCAAGCAACAGCAAAATTCATTTGCTATTTCAAAAAGAAGCCTTGGCTCATTGAAACATTCACAATTAAAACATTCCCTGGAATTTGAGTTAAAATAGGGGTTAAACTTAAAAAAGAGCAGACTCATTTACAAAGAGGCCACAATATTGACACAATAACATTACAGAGATCAAATAATTTTGATTCCAACTTTCAAATACACAGGCCTCTGTCTTTGACACCAAAGAAACATCTCTGTGAACTGTCACTGTGGCCTTTCTAAAAGCACCTACTAAAGACAGTATCACTGTGCCAGCAACCAAATGTTTGATATAAGGAGGAAACCCAAAAACTGAAGCATAAATATTTTTTTTCAGCCAAAAAGTAACTGTCAAATGTTTGTTTTCTTTGCCAAATATTAACCCAGGAACTTCTCAAGTCACCCAAAATGTTTCATGGCACTGAAAACAAACAGGTATACCATTCTAGTCCGAGAGATTTTCTTTTTGAGCCACATATAGTTAAGCCAAGTTACAAAACATTTCACTGAAAAATGTTAAAATGAACATTTCAAGTAAAAATAGTGTCAGGAAAAAAAAATTGTTCAGATGTAATTTTTTTGGGGGGGGGCAGGGTGTGGAGGGCAGTAAATGGGAGGAGGCGGAGAAATAAATGGTGCTCCTGGGCTATAAAAATGTTCTTCATTCCAGAGAAATATTCCTGAAAAAAAACCAGGCAATATTAGCTTTTCTGTGCTTAAAGCCCAAGGCAAAATACTCCCATTGGTCGCTGCTGGCACAAAACCAGAAACCACAGTAATTTCCAGCACTTCAGCTTGTGCACAGCCTGCTTCCACCAGGACTTCCCGCTGAGCCATCAGTGTGAAAAAGACAAAATGAACTGATAAGTTTTGATGTGCAATGAGCTATTTTTAGCTCAGAGGACAATGTGTTTAGGGGAGATAATTCCTTCCTGTCCTCTCCCCCCAGTTTCGTGCTGTAACTCCGGCAATGTTTAAAATCATTTCTCCTAGAAAAAAACGTACTGAACTAGAAGAGGCCCTCCAGCAGAAACAGATTGTAGCCTTAGGATCTGATCAGGGAAAACACTGTGCACACACTTTACTTTTACATCTGTGAGTCATCTAATTGAAGTTAGACCTGTAGAGATGAGCACTTCTAGGATTTGGCTTTTGGCAGTGGTAAGACAGCTCAGAATCGCTGAGATGTTTTAGAGCAGAGTTCTGCTGGCAGCTCATTTTGGTTAGGATAGATAAATTCAGAGTCTTGAGCCTCTCCAGAGTGTTCTGGTCCTTGGCTGCTGCTTGCTCCAGTGATTTCCTTTTCCAGCTTCAGCTTTGCTTTGTGAAGTGACTGCAAAAAATCTCTCTGTGTCTATTATGTGTGTGGGGTGAAGGAGCTCCAGGTGTGTTCACAGTGTTTTGTAAAGTTGAATGCAGCACATCAAAAATCTCCTTCAGAATGGAAGCAAGCTCCTTCTCAAAACAGTGTCAGCTTTTGAGGGTTTTAAGCCTAACCTGCTCTTTCTGGGAGGTTGTTCCAGAGCTGAATCCTCTGAAGGATGGGGATTTTTTTTCTGATTCTTATCCTAAATTTATTAGTGGACAACTATTATCCATTTGTTCTTAAGCCAACCTTGTCCCTTAGCTTAAGCAATGTCCCCCTTCAGTTCTCCCTTCTGGCTTTCCTCCCGATGCATTTAGAGAGTGACTTTGCTGAGATGAATCTCAGAGATGAGTGGCCCCATCTCTGTGAGGTCCTGTATTCTCAAAGGGTCTCTCAGCTTGTCTCAGTAATGAGCCAAGATCTGGATTTGCATCAGGAACTTAAAAGTTCTTGAATTCATTTTTGCTGCCATTGCTGAACTCATTTCATGTCTTGTTCCTCCAGCTCTCTACCTGTGGATCAGGAACAGGCTACACTGATCACTTTAAGATTGCACTTCACGAAATGCCAGGCAGGCCAGCATTTTACTTCAAACGTGACCCTTTTTATAACCTTTTTTTTTTTCTTTTATTCCCTCCCCTAAATGGAAGTTATCACTCTGAGAGTCTCGATTTATTGCAGAAATAATTGAGCACATTGGCACATTTTAATAGGACAGATTTCAGACTGTCACAGTGCAGATCTGACAGCTTCATCTGGCCTTACATCTCGTTCTTGGCCAGCAGGGTAGTCCATACCATGCTGCCACAGTAATTAATCAGCTCAGGGCTTTACAGGATCCTTGTGTGGGTATGAATTGCACAAAAGGATTTGCTCGCTTGGCTTTTTAGCTATAAAGTAACTTGACCGTGCCCATTCCATTCCCAAAACAAATGACAGAAACCTAGAAACAGAAGCAGATTTGGAAGCAGGTGTGCACTACTTCAGGAGAAAAATAAGTGCTGTGACTGAAACCTGTACAACCACTGAAACTGCTTAATCTTGGCTTTGCCTTATACTTCAGCGCTAGCTAGTGAAAGCCTTCTGGCTTTTTGAGGTTAGACTGTAGAATGGTGATGACAATATTTATTATTTAATACTACTGTTGCCTATCACAGCCTTATCTAATATTTGAATCGCTCAGCTTTGATTGTTTGTTCATGTGCCACGAGGCATAAGGAGCAGGGAGCCACCAGCCTGTGAAGCAGTTTCACACCATTTTAATCTGCTCAAACTTTCAGTCAGGTTTGATGGCACAGTGAAAAATGCTGTCTGAACTCAGGTGCATGTGTCTAGTGACAGCTATAATGTGGGGATAACAATACATGCCTTGACGTGTGTGCTCCCTCCCCTGCGTTCCTGATGTTCTTCCATCTTGCTCAGAACTAGGAACCATTTCTTGCACTAGATGAGCTGCATGAGTGCCAAAATTTTGAAGTCTGTCCTTGCAAAGTGGTGAACAGCTGCAGTCCTGTTGGGGTCAAGGAGAAGCATACAAATGCTTGGCATTTATCTTCCAGGTCACCTTTCAAACAAGTGCTTTTCACAAAACCTTTTTGCAAAGTCTTTAAAACCCTACTGTCAGGTGTTTTTAGTTCCTCTTGTTTTCTCAGTGGTTTCACATTGCGGAGACTCCTGGAAATGGAAGAGGGGAAGGTTGCAATCAGTCCTGTTCAGAAGCAACCAGATATAACCTGGGACTGTTGTGCATAAACCCTTGGGGCTGTTTTTAAGTAAATAGATTGAAAGCTGCAAAGAAAGCAGTGTGAGACTTTCACTCACTTTTCAGCATTCTCTTTGAAGCTACAGTAAAATAATGAGATGTTCAAATGTAAATGTATGTCTCCTTATTTTGCACAAGTTCTGCTGAGGAAAACTCTGCTTGCAGCCTCTTGATGTTCTCCACCTCATACTGATGGGGTGGAAGGGTGAGGAGATGGCTGTGTGGGGGCTAAGCTGCTTGTTGGGGTGAACTCTTCACAGCTGGTTGTTATCTTTCCTGGTTAAGGAAGGGAAAAAAACCAGTATTGAACCTCCCTCTTTAACTGGCACCTTCCTTTAGAACCTCTTGCTTATAGTAATACACAGCTGGTTTAAAGCACTTTGCACTTCCTTAGCATTTCAGAAGTATTCGAGCAAGTTAAAAGCCTACATCCTTCAAAAAAACATTTATGAGCATATTTTTTGTGTTCTAACTTCCTGAGTTGTACATGAGGAGGGATCTTTGGCCCCTGAATTATTCTGTTGCAGTTAAGCCTCCTGGAAGAAAAAAAAAAAGTAGATTATTTATTATTTCCACCTAAGAGATGGTGAGGCGGAGGCAAACTTGTCTACTGATTTGTGTCTTTTTTGCTCATGCCAGAGTAGTTCCTGGTTGCACTCACTTTCTTGACCGTTTTTCACAAAGCTGGAGAGATAAGTGCAGTATTTGTTTTCCTGGGGTGGGAAAATTGGGAAAAGACAGGGCAGAGGTTGAAAACGATGGAGAGGTGGGATACCTAGATGAGAAATATTCATTGCCCTGCACATTGTCCTTAGGCTTGACAAAACTCCTGAGTCCTGCTGCTCCTCCAAGTCACTGCTGCAGCACTGTAACAGGGAAGAACAAAAAAACCCAACCCAAAACCAAAAACCAAACCACCAACCAAAAAAAAAGCCCCCAAAACCAAACAAAACCTAAGAAGGTTTTAAGGGCATTAAGTGGCGAAGAGATGAAAGTGCCTCCTCAGCCTTAGTTTCTGGAGCTAAAGGGACAGGACTTCTACTGCCACATTTAACATGCTTGAAAAAACAAGAGGACCAAAGAGTTTAAGGAAGCAGGAGCCTCGTATGGTTCTGCTGGCCCCAAAGCCCCATAAAAGCATGCTGTAGAGCAGGTCTGACCAAACCCTAGAGCTCACACTGGCTAAAATTATAGGGCTGGGTAGTTTTCCTGTTCAAATATTGACTTGTGTGACGAGTTCCGCGTTTTTTTATTAAAAGGCCTCAATGTCCTGTTGTAGGAACTCCTTTCACCTCTGCTATCACAAATCCTGTTTATAGAAACGTGGGTGTGTGAGCTTGATAGCTGTTCAATCCTAACCTTTGCTTCGGCAGCTGACTTTCAGGCACTCTGTTTCGCAAGATTAATACCCTCTTAATAAAAATAACCTTGTGTGCCTCGAACTCTGCTTAAAGGGGGGTATCTGCAAACAAGTTGAAAATGGCTTTGCAAATATTATGAGCTGAATTTAAAAAAAAAATCCGAAAATAGCATAAAAAATGTTAAAACATTTTCTGCCTGCTCATTTACACACTAAGAAGGGAGCTTTTCAACGAAGCCAGTAGGTAAATTCCAGGGCCTGCACTACGTAAAACACTTCTCAAGGCAGCCTTTACCACAGTTGAATAAATGATACGGTGGGTACAGATAGAGGTGGACACCAGCAGGAAGTGAGGGAGAGAAACTCGGGTCTCTAGTGTTGCCTAAGAACAAAGGAAAATCCTTGTAATTTTAAATAATTTTGAAATAACATTAAGAATGGTAAGATAAAAGCAGTTCTTTAATCAAAGATTGGAGGTGCACAAAGTACAGGTGTGCACATGCGTGATACAGGATTTCTAAAATTTTTATAAGGTTAATTAATTAGTATATCTAGCAGGTACATCCAGTAAGAGACCAATTGTCCCAGGGTCTGTCCCTTGGAGTTGGTCCACGGGGTTGTTTGCCCTGTATCTTACTACATCTCTCAAATTCTGGTGAAAAACCAGGTATCCTTGTTAGAAGCTGTCTTCTTGAGAATACAACCAAACAGAATTTCAAGAACCTGTTAGAAAGAGTTAGCTCATTATTCTAAAACGGGAGAGAGGGCAGGAAAAGTACTAGAAACTATGCAACTACATATTAAAAATCTACAAGTGCATGGAAAAGCTAAAACCTTTAGACCTCCCCAGGGACATCCACAGCCACGTCCTGCGCGTGGTCCATGTTCAGTCCTCAGAGGGGTGGGTCTGCGCTTTGCAAGTGGCAAGAAACCCCATCCTCCCTATGCTGACACTTGCTTTATCTGCATTCTGCCTGCAGTGGCTGAGGAACCCGGGCCCCCAGCATGAGAAGAGGACTCTCTTTGGGGACATGGTGTGCTTTTTGTTCATCACCCCGCTGGCGACCGTCTCCGGCTGGCTGTGCCTGCGAGGAGCTGTGGACCACCTGCACTTTAGTAGTAGGCTAGAAGCTGTTGGCCTCATTGCACTCACTGTGGCACTCTTCACCATTTACCTCTTTTGGACCCTGGTAAGAACTGGGGATTTTATTCAACTCACGGGAATAAGGGAAAGGGCAAATAGGAAAATTAATCTCATAGAGTGCTCTAGACCATTGCATGGAGCATTGCTTCTATTCGATTCCTGTGCTGGTAAGTGTAAACTACTTCTGCAAAAAACCTTTTGTTTCCACAGCATTCTAGTTCCCTGGAGCACCAGAAAATTTGCTTCGGGGTAAGGATTCCTAAATCCCAAACACCAGAGGGGGCAGAAGGAGGGAGACAGGGAGGTAGCATGGAGGAGTTCAAGGCAGATGCTAGAGGAGGGAGCTTCATCAAATATGGTGTGCACAGGGTGAAGGCACAGCACACAAAAAAAAGATTTAGGTGAACAACTTGGCTGCCGCAGAGGATTCAGATTTTATTCTAATGCAACACCTTGCCAGTTTTACAATTCAAAAGTATAGACTGTGGGTGCTTCCCATGCTTTTCCTCTAGCTCGTGGTGCTGGCGGAAGTCTGCAGAAGAACACACACGTGCCCAGGTCTGCAAAAACAGAGCTACCTTTGCAGTGCAGGTTAAATTGCATCCTGCACCCCAGCACAAGTCACCTGCATGACAGGGCATCCTTGTTCTGTGTCAAGCTGTTAAACTGAGGTCATTTTGTGGCCCCAGCACCCTGACAGGCAGTTGGCCCAGCAGAAATGAGGGGAACATAGGGGACAGCTGCCAGAATGGGTGTTTGTCAAGCCATGGCCTAGCAGTTCACTGAAAACCCCAAGTTCCTGCTTCGTTTGATGTTTCACAGCTCTGCATGTGGTGTGGGGAGGGAAAGAAGAGCAGGGTGGGTGCAGAGTGGGAGCACTCACTGCTGGGGCAGGATGCTGGCATGGCCACATCCCACAGGGCCAGCACACAGCTCTGCCCCTCACTGGGTGTGGCCATGCCGTAACCGAGACCCCTTCCGGCAGATTTGGATGCGTGTAAGCTGCTGAGGAGATAGCACTTTTAAAAAAACTGCATTAGTAGACCTACCCTGCAGCAAGAAACCCCCTGTGCTGAGCCCAGAGGAAAAGGGGGTGTGGGGGAACACAAAACCCCCATACTTTCTCACAAGTATCTCCAAGAAAGCTATGAATGGGAACGTCTCATTTAAACATTTGTGACAGTGAAAACCTGTCTCACCCACAGAAGACTTCGCCATCACCAAGATTGTTGGAAGTTATAAAAGGCATTTTTTTTCAGCTGGATATAATTAGCTATGACAAATGGACTTATCCAACCTCCCTTATTAAAACTACTGCAGCATCTCAGCTTTGATCCCTATCCCTGGGTATTGCATTTGCAGAGTAAGAGACAAAAATACTTTCTACTCACTTTATAAATTTTACCTCTGCAAAATCATATAGAGAAATGTGCTATTGGCTCTTGGAGAACATGGTAGTGATAGAGAGCCTGATGTAATTGCACACTTTGTTGATTTAATCAAAATTCAGGATCTTTGATGCCCATTCAGTTGTGGACAGCTGTAATTCCACTCTAAGTTATTATTCAGGGCAGTAGGAGATGGATGAGCTAAGGAAGGCCTTTGGGGGATTGCATCACCAAACATTGAAGCTGAGAGGCAAAATAACTCTCCCTTCAGTGATGTAGGAAAGCCCCAGCCTGGTTTTACCATGGGAAGGGCTCCAGGCTGCCCTTGCCATGCAGGAAGGGCTGGTCCTACACACAGAAGAGTTAATTCCATCAAATTCTTCAGCAGCACATGCATCTTTTGGAAGTTGGAAAATCCTGTTACATGGCTGTGGCCATGCAGGGAATAGGTTGAGTGCTGCAGGGTAAATTACACACAAGACGATACAATACTCCTTTAGGTCCTGGGAAAATCAAGAGAACTAAAAACTTCATTTTACTTCCAGTAAATCAACTTTCTTTCTCCAGAGGCAAAAGCTGGCATACAGATTATTTACACACCACAGTTATCCTAGTGAGCAGTGAACAGGAGGGATGTTATTTTTAGCATTCCAGAAGCTGTTTTATCCCTCCCTCTAAAACAGACAAGTTAACCATAAAACACTGTTGCTTTCTACTCTATTTTTTACACACACCCAAAAAGGTGCCTGGTCCTCCCAAGAAGAAAGCTCCAGACACAAAAAGGGGATTGGTACTTAAACAAAGAATTCAGGGGCACACTCTGCTTTCTCTTGTATAATATATGTGCCTGGTTTAACAGTGCAGCTGTTACTTAAAGTGCCTCATGTTCTGCTGTTTGAAAACTCAAACTGAACTCCAGGTCACTCTCCTGAAGCTGTCACTACATTTCACAGGGCATCCACCTTTGCAGATGTTGGGGCGTTTTTACATTCCTCACTACAAGTGATTGCTGCTGCTCCTGAAGTGTCTTTTGAAAAGAGATTTCTCATATTCCTTCATAGACAATGCTCCACAGAAACAGAAGATGCAGGATGCTTTCGGAATAGAGGAGGTTGAAAGTTGAGGGAATCAGTCTGAAAACTGTCTTTGCAAAACTGCTTAGCAAACCAAAGCTTCATAGCTTTCCCTCAGACAGCTCTAAAAAGAGCTAATTAAAAAAAAAAAAAATCATTTTTTAGCCCTTGTAGGACATCATTGAAAGGTAAATTTATTTAGTTAAATGCAGCCTTTTTGCAGCAAGGAAAGTGCAAGGGTCAACTCCTGCCCACAGCTCAAGAACAAAAGGATCATCATGTGGCACATTTCCCTCAAAATTTACAGTTTGTTGTTGATTTTTGTTGTTTGTTTTTTTTTTTAACCTGCACATATACACCCTCTTACACAGCTACAACTCCCACAGCACTTGGCTGCCGCCAAAACAAGTAGTAAACTACTTTTAAAAAACATGAGGCCAAACTATCTTGCATGTCCACAGCAGTCACACATTTCTGTTCCACAACAAGGTTGAAATTACCTGGTAACAAAAACAACAAGAAAAAAAAAAAAACACAAAAAAACCCCAAAACCCAAAAAACCCAAACCAAACCAAAACCAAAAAATTTCAGAGACAATTTAAATTGAGACACACACGTTGTCAGCTCATTGCCTCTGTGCAATCCCAACTTCGATGCATGCAGCAGTAAAGTGTTACAAGGTAGAACACACGGCCCTGTGTTCAGCTGCCTGCAAGCCTCCACCATCCAAACAATTACACTGTTTGTCAGCTTAGCAACCTGAAGCAAGATAGGATATCCCAAATTCTCATTCTGTGTGTGCCAGCAGCTCTTGAGAAAGGCAGAGGCAGGACGCCCAATTTTTCAGGGTTGTGAAAAAGCGTAATGAGATAAATCAGGCACAGGCTGCTTTTCTCCTCTGCTATGGTGCCTCGGGGTATAGTGGGTGTCTCTTTTCAGCACTTTTTGCCCATTTTGTCCCCTTGGAAGGCATTTGGAGCCCCAGCTGACTCCTTGCAGGATCACAGTGACTGAAGGCAGTGTCCCTTCTGTCCCCAGGTGTCCTTCAGGTACCACTGTCGGCTGTACAACGAGTGGCGTCAGAACAATCAGCGGGTGATTCTCCTCATCCCAAAGTCTGCCAACGTCCCCTCCACCCAGCAGTCCCTGCTGGGCCTGCAGCCCCTCAAGAGGAGCTCAAAGGAGACAATCGTGTGATTTGGGGCAGATCTGAGCAGCTGCCATGCACTGAAGATGTTTTTTCTCAGACTCGTTGGGGCTGGGCAGCATCCAGCACCCAGGAACATGCTATTTGGATATACAGACTCTGACTGCAGAGGTATAAATCACTGCTGGAATTTAAGTCATGGATGCTGCAGTCATTTGTGACATTTGCTAAGCTGCCAAACCGTGTTCAGTTAGCAGGGACCCTGTGGATTCTAGAAATATCTTAATTGTTGCATCATCAAGTGATGCAAACTTTTTTTATTGTTTAAAGTATTAAACTATGGTAACTAACAATGCAAAACAGGTTTTAAAAGTGCTTTGTTTTTATGATTTCTTGTTCCTACAGTACTGGTTCCTTAGGCAGCTGGACAGTAACCAATATTTCTTTCTGCTTCCTAAAGCACAGCAATGGCATTTCCTCATTTGATTTTATCTGCAGGTCCATTATACAAATATTTTGATTATTAAAATTTGTGTGTAATGAGCTCTACAAATTGGCACATTATTTAAATGCTACAAAGTGATTAAAAAATTATCTTACCCATTTCCTATTTGGCAGGGAAGGTCTTAGAGGAAGATTTCTCAGTTATGAATCTAGTGTGCTCAAAAGAAAAATTAGACAAATTGCAATAATTTTCCTATCAAAAGTATTATAGTATGTAGCACTCAGGAAAAAAAAATTGTACTTTTCCATGCAGAAGCAACAAATTAGGCACCACATTCTTCACTGAAGGGCACATTCTGCTGGTGTGAATTCAAACTTAGCCAATTTACCCGGCATTTACACCAAGCTGAATTTAACTCTACAGCTTACTTCTGTATAGGGAAAGCTCTGCATACATAATAAATGAGATCATCAGGTAAGTTTTAGGAAGCAGGGACTCATCTTGCATGAAGAACAGCATTATTTTAGAGCAGCAGAAACTCCAGCTTGACAGGTATGATTTGGCAGAGCATGTGCAAACCCTGACCTCTCATAGTAGCACTGAGGCACCTTTTAAAAGATTTAACACACAGTCTTCTTTGGTGACCAAACTGAATTTGGAGTGTAAAGACCAGACCTTATTCCTGGGTGACTTTATCTACTTCCCCTCGGTTTTATGCCCAATTAATTCAGCAATTCTTCACTCCCAGAAGAGACACACTTATGTAGACAGACTTATTTTAAATAACTACACAAAATCTCATTACCAAACGCTGCCAGAATTAGAAATTTGTACAAAGCCCCTCCGAACAGATGAATTTCTTAGAACTGTACATGGACAGCAATACCACCATGTGCTTTGTTTTCCAAACCCTGCAGGAACCGAAAATCAAAAGCAAGACGTAGCAGGAAGGCTAATAATTCGTTATTCATGAAGTTCAAGGTATTATGGGTATTTACCATCAGACAAGAAGTTATTTGATGTTTTGTGTGTGCTCTGTGGGGGGGAAGAAAGCTTAGTACACAAAGCCAAATCTGTTAAGTTTCTTTATTCTGTCTGTGGACCAGTCTAGCTGTGAGCATGTTATTTAACAATGTTCTTTGTAACTGTCAGTCATGGGGATAGGAGAATCATGGGGATATAAAGCAATAACAGCCTCGTTCCAACAGAAAGCTGCTTGCACAACAAGCCAAGGTGCGTAAGAAAATCGTGAACCCGCAGATCTGTACTCACTCATCAGTCTGACAGCAAGGCTGGGGTTGGTCATGTGTGGCTGTGAATAACTGCTTCTCTTCCAGAGAAAACTCTACAAGGCTCTGAAGGTATGGGTATCACAAACTCTGTGGTAGCCTAAAAACTGTAGTTTCTTTTTTTTTTTTTTTTTAATACCTCTTCCCAAAGGTAAATAACTATTTGGATGGAAGAGTGAACGTGCACTTAAGCAGTTTCCAGATTAGAAAAAAATCTGCTGGCCAGGGGCACAGAAACAAAGCAAATCTGGCTGGGTTAGGACACTGTCAGGGTTCTAATGCCTACACAAGTACTTTAGGTAATCTTTCTTCAGAATTCTGTTACTGCTTCTGCTCCTTTGGGAGATACTCCAGAAAGAACTGTTATTCTTAGTGCTGGGTTTGTTTCATAAAACCAAAAATTAGGGTGATATGGAATTAAGGGGCNTTTTTTTTTTTTTTTTTTTGGTGTAAAGACAGCTTTATTTATCTGAAGAAGGCATATTGAAGCAGAGAGAACAAGTCTGGTCCAGTTTAGCATATGCATGACTAATCCAGTTTCTGTGCTTGATGCAGAAGCACAGCAGAACTGCCTGGTAAAGCCACCAGCAGTAGTGTCCCATGGATTTTCTTGAGGACAAAAACNGGGTTAGGACACTGTCAGGGTTCTAATGCCTACACAAGTACTTTAGGTAATCTTTCTTCAGAATTCTGTTACTGCTTCTGCTCCTTTGGGAGATACTCCAGAAAGAACTGTTATTCTTAGTGCTGGGTTTGTTTCATAAAACCAAAAATTAGGGTGATATGGAATTAAGGGGCAAAACATTCAGGGAAACTTTTATTCAAGTGAAGCTGCAAGGTCTATGCAGAGAGATGAGCACAGTGACTTGGCCGAGCTCCTATGTGTTACTTCAATTTTTTTTTTTTTTTTTTTTTTGTTTAAAAAAAAT
>WEIT01026067.1:0-13049 GCA_013389985.1 Dryoscopus gambensis | reverse complement strand
AGAGAGATGCATTTTGGCTCATCCCTTGCCACTTCCATGATTAACTTGATTAGATGGAATAATTTCATAGCATCTCACTCAACAGAGGGAGTCTATTGGTGTTTATGCAGTCGTAATGTGCAATGCAGGAGATCTCCTACCCCTAAAAAACCCCAGTGCTTTGGTAAAATCTGCTGGATTTGTACTGTTAAAAGAAATGCATGTTATTTAAAATGATGCAGAAGACATCTTTTAAAAATTGACTGCATATGGGGAGGAGAGTGATTGGTTAGATATTCCACTTCCAAGTGTTGGTTTTTCAGAGTTTCTTTTGAAATGAAAAACTAATGCTAGCAGGACTTTTGTGGCTGGCAGGAAAACTCTCCAATTTGTGGTGTGTTTTCCTTCACAGAATGTATCTCGCAGGAGCACCACTGCAATCAGTACATTGCCACAGTTATGCTTCCTAAATCCTACTTGCAAATATGAAAAAGGTCCTCCCTTTTTTAATGCCTGTCTTTGACCTCTCTTCTGCAAAGGCAGCTTCCCAGAACTAGTTTTCAGCTAAGCCAAAAAATTTCCATAAAGGTGAACTGTTTCTCCTGTGGTACGGAGCAATCGGGGATGGTGCACATCGCTCTGAGGCTGAGCAGAGACATCAAACCGAATTTCCTACATGGCATGGAGTACTCATCCACGTCTTCTCCACCTCATACTCACCTATTCCCTCATGATTAAAAATGCTTGCGTTTTCCATTGGAAAATAACAGTCCCTTATGTGTGAAAATATTAGGAATGCTTGGTGTTCTGCTTGAGGTTGTCTCAAGAGCAAGCAGAAACTTGCTCTTGAGGTTTTGTGAAAGAGAATTCCGTGCTAAATGAACACTTCTTGTTGGCTGGTGTCACTTAGGATGGTGTTTGTAATGTGGTCTTTTGGGGCACATTTTGCCACCACAACTTGCAGACATCTAAAAGGAAGCTGTCAGCTGATATCAGTTATCCAAGCTTCTTCCACCATCAGTAATGAGAATGGGTAACTCCATACAAGGATTTACCCTATCCTGAGAGAGTTGTCTAAAATGGATGAAATAAACTGGTCTCTGGATCCCTTTTCCCTGACTGAAAATGACACCCAGACAATTATCTGTAATATCTGAAGTTAGGTGGGCTATGATATTAGGATCATATCCTTATCCATTAGAATTGCTTTGTGTTTTTACAGAGAAGGGTCTGAATAAGCAAACGGGAGACTCAGGTTTTATATTTTCCTGATCTGCCTCACAGTCTTGGGTAAACTCATGCTTATGTATGTTCCACTATTTCATTCCTCACTTTCTTGTTTGCTTACTTTGTCAAAAAATGGGGTGGGGAAAAAGAAAAAAAAAAAAGTTAATAAATATAGTCAGGGCTTGATCTTTGCAGCCACCAATTTTAAAGAGGAAAGGACCAACATGTTAACTGGGATTTATGTAATTTTGTTAATTTAAAAGTGTAGCAGCCAGTTATAGTAATCACTCATGACCCTTCTATTATCCATGGAGAGAGAGACATGGAAGTTTGTGAAAGCAATGCATATCATCTATAGTACATGCATTTAAACTCACATGAAATTAATCCAACCTTAAAAGATAAAAATCAATCAAATTACCTGATTTTCATTTCTAACACATAATTATTTTCTTTGCCACAGCTCGTTTGAGATATTGGGGCTTTAGTTATTATTTACTCATTCTTCAATAGATGGAAGTTGCCTTCAGGAATCCAGGAGGTTAAAAATAATTGTGAAATCACAAGAACTTGAAGGTCTTTCATTTAGGACATAAGAGAGAACAAAATTAAAGCACCTTTTGCCTACAGAGCAGGAACTTGTCTTCATTAAGTGAACAGAAGTTCTGAAGATGAATTCAAGATAGAGCGTGTCCCTTGGGCCTGACAAAAGCAGAGGAAGAACAATTAGGATTAATGTGAATAATATGAATATGTCAGCAAGAGCAGGCAACCTGCTGCTGTCTCGGGTGCAAGCGTGTAAAGTTCTCCCATCAATAAAATGCAGCCTCTGCTACAGGCCAGAAGGAATTTGTGTCCTTTTGTCACGTCGGAGACTCCCAAGTCAACACAGCAGAAAGGTTCCTCTGAGCACACTTTTGCTGTGGGTACTTGCTGGCTCACAGAGAGGAAAATGAACATATTCAGAGCACAGACAAGTCCCAGTGGGCCAACAAGAAGAAAAATATTATTTCCCACTGGAACTGAAAATGAACAAAAGCTTCATCGCTGTCTGGTTCAAATGCAAAAATAATTTTTTCCTCCTTGCATAATGGGAATATACTAAATACCAGACTAATAAACCCTTAGAAAACTATGCAGAAAGAAGAAGAGCCTTTACATAGCTGGAAATCATGAGGAAAAGGCAGAAGACAATTCTAGTGAAGGGAGTAAGCCAGTCTGGCAAGACTTAAGGCAAATGAGTTTGGCAGCAGGAAATAAAAATATTTAAACTCTGGAAAAATGGACTTCTTGGACAGAGATGTGACTGTAGGTGTCACTTAAATAGCATGGGGTCATCCACAAGATTTCTTTGATTGCTGGTGAAGAATAACTGAGGTAAATGCTGTCTGCTTAAATCAACATGGAGAAACTTCGGCGCTAAGAAAAACCCAGACATCTCTGCTATTACCTTCTTATTTGCTGTGCAGCATTTTTTGAGGGGGTGAATTTATTTAGAAGAGCAGGAGTTTTTGTACCCACGGTGGTCACGGGCTAAAAATTGTCAGAAGAGACTGATTATTTGGAAAGTTTTTGGGAATTCAGGAATTCTTGAGGTCTCCCAGAGAAGTTTCTATGTAACGATGTTTGCATGGTGGCTGTTCCCCCTCTCTTACCTCTTCAGCAGTACCAGATGGCACCAGAAATACCACTTCTCACATAGCCTGACACTCACTTTGGGATAAGTGACTCTCATATCCTTTTAGTCATGATCTTGGCCCCTGAAGGAAAAGAACTTACAGAATGGAAATCAAACGAGAGCTGGTTTGGCACGGCTGGTTAGCAGAAGTGTCCCTCTCAGGGAAAAATGGCATGGTCTGCATCTCTCCCAGTGGGGTGGAGCGTGCTTGGGAAGATTCTCTGGCACCAGAGCATCATCATTTACTCCAGTAATGTTTCCTGGCATGATTTTGGCCCATTCCAACAAGCTCTTTCCCTGAACAATTCCTGGACGTGGTTTGGCAGCCGGAGCCCAGGAACCACTCCAGTGGGCAGTTTGCACACAGACAGCCTGTTCCAGAGCCTGAAACAGTTTGTTAGGAAAGATAAGAGATGTCCTGCACCAGTTATCCTCCTTGCCTGAAGATATCTCTGGCCACATTTAATTCGCTGGTGTAGATGTAGCCCTAGTAGTAGTTGTTCCCACATGTGGAAAACAGAGTAAACAGACAGAAATAGGGTAAAAATATTGGCTGAAAAAGATTTCCTCGGAGGAAGAAATGCTCAAGATAATGTTCCATTTGAGATGACTTTATTGCACTGCTTATTTTAAAACCTCGAAGTCTGATTAATAAATACATAAAAAAAAAAAGCATTGTGCGCTCAGGTCAGGCAGTTTTGCCATTGTTTCTCTAAAATGGAAAATGATTTTTAGAAGATGGCATTATTTTGAAGTCATCACAGTGCACACTGATTTTACTTCCTCAGAGTTGAAGACATTCCTCTGCACAGCTTATTACACCAATAAAACAGAAGTGAAATAAAAATCATACATGCTTACTGAAAGGGATTGAAATATAAATATGCTTGCATTTGATGTAGAGAATTTAATGGGGTTCACTGAGGAGAGTAGGCTGGATATAACAGCCTGGAAAAGCAGATAGACAAAGCAGACAAAAAGAACAGACTGTATCCAACAGTCCTGAGAAAACAGACAAACAGCTTTCCCAAAATAAATAGCCAGTGCTGTATATCATGGTCTCAAGGGAGTAATTACTGCAGCTGACTTGTATTCTATTAAAAACTTTTGCATCGAAATCATATCTGTCACTTCCGAGATTGCACCAGGCGCATGAAGGACACACTCCACCCCTGGAACAAACTCTGGGTAGCTCGGTGCAGGCTCCAAAGGAGGCAAACTCCTGAGCTGTGGTGAAGTCGGGGACTTCTCTGGTCCGAGTCTGTTCTCTGAAAACCCAGTGAGGAGTGGAGCAATCAAGTGAGCATCCATGCGGATGAGCTTGGAGCAGGGATTGTGCCAGTAACACTCAGACAGCAGGGGGCTTTTCCAAGACTTATTTATCAAGGAACAAAAAAAGGAGCTGCAACAGTCACTGCAATTTCAAAGTTTCTGTTTATATCATATAAAGCTGACTTTACCCCCTGCTATCCTTCGATATTGACCACAGGGTTGTTTTTAGGGAGTAAATTAAAATGATAGGAAAATATAGATTGCTGAGGAGAAAATGTCTCGAGGGAAACAAAACTGTCGATAGACACATCTTTAAAAATGTTTGCACCACCAAGATTAGACAACATAATTTAAGGTTTGAAGGTATTCTGAGATGTTTATTAGAGGATAATGATTTTCTGAAGGAAATAGGCATGAGGTATTATTCTATTTCTGGTCACCATGATATTAAAAAGATATTATATCACTTACAAATGTGTGGTGAAAGCAACAAAACTAATTTGCTATAAGGGCTTTATTACATTTATTTCCATTGGAGTCATTTAAGAGGAATTAAAGAGAAGAAAGAGTTAAATGTAAGAATCAATTTCTTTCTGGAACATACAGCTGCCATGAAATAGGTATCAGTCATCATGCCAAAGAACCATCCAGGTAACATTAGACATGGAGAAAGGGACATGGAATGGAATGTCAATGGAAATCAGTGGTCCGAGACACAAAATCAAATTATGAGTATTTGTGTGTATTTTGACCATATCAATGTATGTATTTGTAATTTGTATTAACCTTTTTAATAAATATCCCCAAGAAAACACTCAAGGAAACACCTCATTTCCAGAATATTCTTTTCTTGTAATTTATTAATGACTTTTGGGTGAAGAGCAGCAAATGCCAGAACATGTTTTGTAATGTACATTCTGTAGACACTCACAGGAGACTGAACTGGAGCCCGTGGGAGGCCTAAGTGTTAGGAAAAGATTATTCAATGCACTAACTTTAGTTAGTCCACACTAACTTTATAGGCAAGAAACTTCCAGATGTTTCTAAGACTCATGAGAAGCCGTGAGTGAAGCTACAGGTGCTTTTGGTCTCAGTAAGCACCTGAAAAAAATGGGGATTAGATGGACTGGCTCCTGTCCACTGCCCATGTGAATTCACAATGAGTTTATTATTGGCAGGGTGACCTTTGAAAAGAGTTTCTTTAGGAAACAAATGAACAAACAAACAAAAGCTGAAGCAGAGCAACAGCTGTGCCAGACCTACCTGTACAGCTGGCAATGCCAAAAGTTATTCAGAATTATTGCTTAGCTGTCACTTATGTCTTGTGAACTCTCCATGTTGCCTCACAACTAATGGAAGGGGAAAATGAGTGTTTTAGTAACAATATAGCATAAATTACCACTATTCTTAGCCCAGACGAAGAAAAAGTAGGACAAATCCTGTTATTATCTTATGTTCTTAATCACACTTTGATCTGTAGAGCTCTCAACATTACTCTTGGGGTAACATGGTTAAAGACAACAAAATACTCTCAATTATTATTTATAAATTATTTACAAAATAATACAATTTCAAAAAAATTTAAAAGGGAATGCAAACAACCTAAAGGCTTTTATGTTTTCCTCATGAAGAGCTTTCATTTGGGATTAGTCCTCTGAGACACTGTGTTCTGCTTCTTTTTCTTTTGAAAAGTGAATTTAAAACATATTATTTTATTTATTTATTTTACTTTATCTTTTCAAAGCAGTAGGGTGCATTAAAAAGACCATGATATCCTTTGACAACTGGGTATGTTACACAAAGAGACAAAGAAATCACTCATGTCAGGAAATCTGTGTACTTCTTAGTATATCATCAATATACAAAATTGCTTTTGGAAGGGCAAGCTGTATTCTCCAAGTCAATGAAAATGGGAGCACAGCTGACTGGGTCGGCCCCCAAAATTCTAGAATTTTTCATCAAAGGGCTATTGTTCCTCTTCCAGCTTCCAAAACAATGCCTCCAAATGAATGACTCAACCTCACATTCATGAAGCACTGGGGTGGTTTGTATGGAAGGCACTGATGCAGGTCCTGCCCAGAATGCATTTCCAGCAGGTACTGGAAAAGCTCAGATAAAATGAAATAATCATTGTCTAATACAGGAGTGAAAGTCAGCTTTTTCATCCTGAATTTTTATATAAAAGAAGACTATCATATACCTGGTTTTGGTTACTTTCGCATTATCATAAGGCTTTTTATTATAATTTTGGAGGTGGCCAAGACAGAGAAAATCAAAGGTCAAGATGAGGAAAGGACAAGACAAGGGTGGTCCTGGTGCAGAAAGTCTGCTGCTTTTTTGTCTCTGGTGAACTGGGAAAGAAAAATTCCCAGGGTCTTGAAGCCTTCTGGAGCTGGAATCCCTTAAAACACAAAAGCATAAAGAATTTATTAGAGGGAAGTTCAGATGCTGGCCTATGATCCAGCCTGAGAAAGACACACCTCCATCTAGTTCCTTAAAATCACAATATTTTTGCAGTATTTTCATCCATTATAATATATACCTTTTCCTTGACTTGAATTGATACTCACTCCTTAAATATAAGCCTCTTTCATGAAAGATTCAAAACAAATTGATCTCATCTTTCACACTTCCCGATCCCTGTTGCTATATTTTTCTGTTCAACAATATGATTTATGTATATTCATTGGTACAAGCCAAAGTTTCAGTTAAATGTCAAAGCTGCAGCATTTTAAAATGCTTTAACCATTATGCATTGTGTTCTGCCATCTCAGAAAAAAAAAATACTTGAAACAGGAGTTCTGAGAACTGCATTAAAATGTATGTATAATTCATGTATAAAGTTACTATATAAAGAATATAGCTTAATAGGTCAAGATCTTGTTTAAAAATGCAGTATGTAATAATCTCTGACAACCTGTGCCTCCTCGACAGCAGAACAAAATTCCACAGAACATATTGCCTTCTTTTATGCAGCAATGTGATAACCAGTGAGGTTTAACACTCTGGCTTCATGCCCTGCATATGCCTCCTGCTGATCATTATTGCACCTCCAAAACTTTTAGTGGCCAAGTGATCTCTGGTGATTTTGCTTTTTGGTAGCTTTGTGCCTTGGCAACCACCCAGAGTAAATCTAAACTCTTTCATCTTTGCACTCTCAACTTAAATTTAGACGTCTCAATGAGCAGTCTTCAGATAAAGACCTGTTTAGCCAGTAATGAGTCAAGTCATGCATTGTCCTCTGTCCACTGCTGATTTGAGGATTAAATATTTTCCTTCCTTGAGGAATACATCAGCATGGCATCTTTATTTGAGACATTTGCTCTTGAACGTGAGTGGCATTGTTCCTCTCAGTCTACAAGTTATATCAGAGTACTGGATGCTCTGAAGTAAGTCTGTCTGCCTAAAGAACAGCTGCATTATCTGTGTCTCATTCTCTTCCTTAAATTAATTCATCAACATTTTCTAAGCCACTGATAAAACATCCTAAAATATTTTGGTTTGCAAAGACATCTGGTGACCTGTATGGCAGAAGCTCGCCCTGAGAATGTTCTTTGTTTTTCCTTTGCTGTTATTTTCTTTTCATTAGAAGTCCTTCAGACTGAAAGTATAACACTCTATCATGAAAATGTAATATTGATGATGTACTTAACTCTCAAATATTTCATTATTAATATATCTAAAATGTTTGGGTATAAACCATCGCTTATATTGCAGGTGTTCATCATCTTCATCAGGGTATAAATGTCATTATTAGTCTACCTAATCAGATTTGGTTCAGAGTTTAGGTGTTGGGGTTGTTTTCAGATTTCATTATCTCCTTTTACAAACTCTAACACAGATATGTTAGAAGACACTTATGCACCATTTTTACATTGTGACTTAAACTCTGTGAACTGGGATATATCTGAAAGACCCAAACCGAAATAAATTCTACAATGCTTGCCAGATTAGGCAGAACCAACATCAAGATTTTTTTCCAGGACAAATTCTCCAGCTGCAGCATCTCCTGGTATCTGCTTCTGTGATAGAGTCTTAAAAATCATGTGATTTAAAGACACACTAGAAATCCATTCCAGTGATGAAATTTATTTCCCAATATGATACTCCTTTATCTTTTAACTTCATTTACTACCATTCTAAATAAAGAAAATATAAAACAAAGGAAAGAAAGCCAAATTTCAAGAGAAACCACAAAACTTCTGCAAAGAAGTAAGATGAATTGTCATCCAAAAATTTAATAGAATAAGACAAGATGGTAACTAGTTCAAATAAACCTGACAACTTAATTTGCACTTATATCAAAGACTCTGGTGCCTAAAACTCGATGTACAACATATGCAAATCAATCAGGCTTCCTTCTAAAGCTCAGTGTTAAAATCGATTTGTAGTTGCTCAGCTTTTTTTTCCTCTTTTCCAGTAGAGGTGTACTCAGATCAACAGACAGGTGTAGGTACCTTATTCCCAAAATGCTGCTTCTTTGCCACAGGAAAACAATGGGCAAGAATTCATGAATTTGTTTCCTGTGCTGTGTCCAGATGCAAATAAATGTGTCCAACATTCTGCACTTGAACATCCCTAAAACTCCCTAAGTCTAATATTCAGATCTCTAAAAGATTTTTCTTCCAAGTTTTTGTCTAATCTGCCCATGGAGGAGATCATGGTGGAGCAGGTACCCACAGCAGACCATGGAGAACCCCTGGATGGAGCAGAGGGGTATTCCTGAAGGAAACTGGCCTGTGAAGAGCTGGTGCTGGAATAGGTTTTGTGAAGGACTGCAGCCCTTGGAGGGTCCCAGGAAAACTGGGAGTTAAGATGCATCATCACCAGCTATATGCTCCCCTCCTCACCCCCTAGGCTGTCCAGTGCCAGAGAGGAGTCAAGTCAGCAAGGGAAGTTGAGCTTGGGAAAGAAGGAAGTAAAAGTGTTGTTTGAATGTTTGTATTTTTGTTTCATACTACCTTAATTAATAATTTAAAACAGCATAGTTAAATAAATTTTTTATTGGCAATAAATTCAATTAATTTCCCCCCATTACAGCCTGTTTTTTCCACGATGGTAATTGGAAAACAATCTCCCAATAATTGTCTCAGCCCACAAGGTTTCTCATCCTATTTTGCCCCCCTGCCCGACTGAGGAGGGGGAGAGAGTGGGGGAAAGGGTGGAGGAGGCTGGCTGGAAGGCAAGGCTAACTCAGTGTGTCTGTCAGGTAAGATTGGTTTCCCCCATTACATCACTTTATATTTATTTGTGTTGAACTTCATTTGACATTTTATTGCCGAGATACTCTGGCCTCTGAGGTCCTCCTCAAATTCTTCACAGCCTGTCCTGTTCCTAAGTGCCTCATATAATGCTGGATCATCATAATTCACATCATATTATCACCATACAGATCATCCCTCTTCTGTAGGTCATTTCTTGACACACTAAACAGAATGAGGTCCAGGAGAGGCTCCTGCACAACTGCTGTGATAACCACCCTGCATTGCAGGATGACCTTTTGCAGTTATCCTTGAATTCCTGCTTTTAACCAAAGATTAATGCATGTGAGGGTCTTCCCTCTTATCCCACGATACTCAGTGTTCCGGCAGCCTTTGTTAAAATTTTGTAGGAAATTAAAATAGACTCCGCAGCTCCTACCATTTTATCCCTTATGTTTCTTGACCTCTTTAAGCAATGCCTTCCACTGAAGCCATGATTACTCTTCTCAAATAAAAGATAATAAAAATATCCTAGGGTCTATTCTATAATTTTTTAGAGTTACTATTAATTTTCCCAGTGGAGATCTTATGTTTAAAGGACTTTTAGTCCGTGAGCACATCTGTAAATTTTCTAAGAACAGCTATTTCACCCCATCTTTTTCTCTTCAGATAGCACAAGGTTTTAAATGAGAGGTTATATACATAGTATATTTATTTAATCTGTGTGTTCCTGTAGAACTCTAGAGGCAATATCATCTGCTCCTGGTAATTCGTTAGCATTCATTATGTATATTTCTGTTATAATGTCGTTCACTGTTGCTTTCCCAGGTAGTTAATGCTACAGCGATCAGAGCACTTCCATGCAGCCTGGGAATCCTGTTTTATGTTCTGGTCCAGAAGCATTTTCCCTGCCTGTCTGCACAATGTAGGAGATGATCCTCGAAACACCGTAATGGATTGGCACAAATAGCATTGTGTTCTTTCTTTAATTCAATATACTAATGGCTGTGGGATATTTGACTTTCATTCCGTCCTTTGCTGGTCACGGTTAAACTTCAGCCTTCCAATATTTCAACCCCTCTGTTTTAGATATTCGAGAAGAGAATCTTTCAAGCCTCCTGCTGAAACTGCTAGACTTTAGAGAACAACTTTAGAGAACAACTAAATATTCATTGGGCAAAAGACTCTGTGATCCTAGTGATTAGGGTATTCATGTGGCAGGGGAGACATGAGTTCCTGACATTCTAATGAATATTTACATAATTTTGTGTGAAGTATTCACTGGAGCAGAAACAGCAAGTTGCCTGATCACTTACCTATAGAATCATAATTTTCTCGCCTTTCAGCTCAATTAATTTTTAATTGTGCCTCACAAAGAGGGACAGCCTCAGGAGGAGGAACTTTCTTCACAGAATGTCCCAGCACTCTGAAAATTCACCTGTTAGTTTTTAAACTCCCTCAAAAACTGAAGAGATTTAAAAACTGTTTAAAACTGTTGTTTAGACTTTGCCAGGGTGTGCTGGGTGTTGAGAGATCACCTTTTCTTTCCTCTGGTCATAATTGTTCAAAAAATATGTCCTTTGTTGACAATTTCTTGGAGGAGGTTCAGCATTCTGAATAACAAATGGAAGATGCTATTACAATCCCTGAGAGCACTACAGGCTATTCCTTATCATTTTTATACCTTGATCCCTGGCTAGACATGGTGGTTTCCCATCTTGTTGGTTTCCAGCATTTCTGGTACAAATTCTCAGTGTTTTGGCAAACTGCTGCTTAGTTTAGCCAGAAGGTATATTTTTAGGAATCTAGGGAAATGGGAGCATCCCAAGGTTTTTAAATGACAGCAGTGGTCTACATAGAACCTAGTAAATAAAAGTCTCTCTGTGCTTTGTGGTGTTTCATTTTGGTTCTTTTACTTGCTATTAGGAAGCTGCTTCTAAGAACTGGCTGCAAATGCAATGGAAAGACTTGCAGGAAAAAAAGAAAATTATAAACAAACAAAAATGGCTGTGGAGTAGGGATATTTTCAAATTTGTTTCCCTCAGAATACTTCAGCATGGTTTTGTTAACCTGCAGAATTAAACTTCTCAATCAAATTTCCAGAGCAGTTGAAATGTCAAGATTTCAA
Source organism: Dryoscopus gambensis (assembly GCA_013389985.1). Classification (NCBI taxonomy): domain Eukaryota; kingdom Metazoa; phylum Chordata; class Aves; order Passeriformes; family Malaconotidae; genus Dryoscopus; species Dryoscopus gambensis. The sequence continues at coordinate 1,564 of WEIT01026067.1, read as the reverse complement.
CCTCTCAGCCCCATGTAAGCCAAGACAAAATTTAAAAAAACTGTTGTCACCATCAGAGCTCACCCGTGCTCAAGATTACAAGTGTTGTGTTTGCCATGCTCTATGTGCGCCAGTTCTGCCATTCAAAAATCTTGAGAAGCTCCCCTTTCCCTAGGTTCCTAAAAATATACCCCATGGATAAGTTCAGTACAAGTTTGTAGAAACCCAGAGAATTCGTACCACAGGTATTCATGGGGCAGGGAAGATGTGAATTCCTGAATTTCCTCAGGAGTACATGTGCAATGTACTCACGACAAAGGAATGACAAATGGTACCTATTGTCAGTGGTTTGAGGTGCAAATTTCTGTAGTTAGTCCCACTGTGCTACCTACACTGCCAAATTTGAATTCAAATATTTGACTTAGGTCTATTCCTTATCTGTTTTTTTTGTTGTTGGTATTTGTTAGTTTGGGGTGTTTTTTTTTTTTGTTTTGTTGGTGTTTCTTTCTTTTAACAAGAGATGGAGTAACCGCCTTTCATGGGACTTTTCTCACTGTGGTTCATAAATGATACCAAATCCAGAGTCCTGCTGTGCTGTAAACATAAACTAGAGATTTTCCTGTGACTTGAGATACTGGAATGAACTGAGTTAATGAAGCAGAGGGAATTCAGAAACTGGCTGACTACAGAGAGAGCGTGTTCATGTGACTGTCTCATGTCTTAATTGCCTCAGCTGAGCTGCTCACCTGGATGAGCTGTTATCCAGACACCTGAGCTGCTGCTTGCAGTGATGTTTAGGCAGCTCCCTTCTCATAGGTGTCAAAATTATGAACTTGTGCTTCTTCATGATTTTCCATTCAGCCTGATGTTTAATCACAGGTGAATTAATGTAGTACACCCTAATATGACTGGTGCTTGTTTCCAACTGCACCCTCTCACTGTTGAAGTCAGATGTCACCTGGCACAAAAAGAGAGCAGTGGCACAAATCCAACAGTACAGAGAGAGAAGGGAAACAGAAAATCTGTTTATCACTTCAGACTCCATGTATAGCTATTTTACCTCTCAGGGTAAAAACTGTCAGTACAAGTGGTTGTTTCTGAAGAGGAGAGGAGTAGTGAGAAGAGCAGATTTATTGCAGACAAGATTTGGAGTGTCTTTACTCTTTTACTGTAACAAAAGAGAGAAATGTGGTCCATCTTCTACTCGATTGCCTTCAATAAATGGTTAATTATCTTCAATAACGTTAAGCCCAAGACAAGATAGAAGCAGAGAAAACTACAGCAAAACACAAGAGATGGCATCTGAGAGTGGTTCAGTTAGCTCTGAGATTAATTTTTCCCTGTGATATGTGGAGCATAATGTCTGACACAAGACTCAAAAGACCGCAACCAAATAAATGAGATTTGGACAAGTCTTGGACCCATAATTTCAAATTTTCAGTCTTGAACATTACTGGTCTATCTCAGTCTATATTCCAGCACATTTTGCATTGCCCAAGCCTATGCAGAGTTTCTGAAGGAGGATTTCTACTTCCTGAGTAGGCCAAGGAGCCCCATGTCACAACCTGTTGCGGTGCGATATCTG